>VDFB02270651.1:169038633-169316971 GCA_007258455.2 Sequoia sempervirens | reverse complement strand
GAATCCTTTCTCCACTAACTCTTGAACCTATTTTTTGATTTCTTCGTTCTACATAACGGACAAACAGTACAAGCTGATGTTAGGCAATGGCACATCCTACTGCAAATGGTTTCATGTTGTATTTCCCTCTTGGGTGGCAACCCCTTTGGTTCCTGAAACAAGTCATCGTAAGCAGAAATAATTTTGACCATTTCAACCTTATGTTTTGTGTCACACCCCTTAAATGCCTCAGAGTTATCTTCTTCTTTTGCCTTTAAAAGCATTAACACAATTTTTTTACTGGATTTGACTAATCTTTTCATTTGACTAGCATTAACTAGTGTGAGATTAGTCTTGACCTTGTGTGCACATACAATATATTCTACCCAATCTTTAAAAAGATGATACTTGTTCTCCCCCCTATAAAATACTTCCTTTCTATCATACAGATAAGGACTCCCTAACACAATCCCACAAATATCCAGAGGTACAACATCTACTTCTACTTCATCAATGAAATTAGCAGTGATGGTAGAATGCAGTTTGCACTATTTTGTCACTTGCAACTGTGCATCATTACATACCCATCCAAGTGGATAGGGCTTAGGATGAGGAGTAGTAGTTAGATTCAATTTCTTAACAACCTCTTCAAAAATAAAGTTGACTTGAGAACCCGAATCAAATATGTGTCAATCTTTGTGTGTTTAGTTACCACACGGATGTGAAATAGTTCAGTCCGCTATTTATCAACTTTAGGAGTGGATACTTTACTTCCATTGCATGTACTTGCATTAGAAATACTTGCTTTAGAAATAATTGCATCAGAAGAAAGAATTATACCTTTCCCTTTACCTTGGATCCCGGTAGCAATGATCTTTGACTCATCTCTAGAATCAAATCAAAGATCTTATTGAACGATAGCAGCAGTAGTCTTTTTTTTTCCTTTATAGCCTCCAAATTTTTTTGTCCTTGACTCTGGATGCAATTTTCAGCACCTCAATTCATCATGCCCCTCTTTCTTATAGTGTGAGCATGTGGGTTTTTCACCCTCTTTCTTCACCGTAGTTGTCTTCTTTCCTTTACCTTTACCTTGGTCTTTACCCTTAGGTTTCCCCTCAAACTTAGATGTTTTTTTATCAAACTTATCAATGAATGATCCCTTACCTCTAGACTCTAAGTGGGTAGCTTAGACACAAACTTTGTCTAGGTTATTGGGATTCAAAACCAAAATTGAATGTCTAAGGTAGGAATGAATACCTCCTATGTACTTCAACAAAGTATCCTAGGTGTAAAAGGAACATCTAATGCAATAGCCCTTTTACAAAATTCATGAGTGTACTCCTAGATGAATTGACCTTTCCCTTGCCTAAACATTTTCCAGTTCATCATTAACTGTTGCATGTAGCCTAAGGCATAGAATTTCTTTTTAAGAGCACTTACAAATTTTGTCCAGGACAAGTTGACTTTACCATGTTGGGAAACTTTTTCCCTAGTCTTACTCTCCCACCAAGTTAGAGTTGTACCCCCTAACCAAAGAGTAGCAAGCTGGATCCTATTAGCTCATCTAAGAGGTTTTGGACTCTACAATAGACTTCAACCTGCTGAATCCAGTCATCTAGTTTTTTAGCATTTAATTCACCACAATACTTTGGCAAGTCAAATTTTACATCCAATTTAATTTGGGGCTTATGTGCACCCTTAAAAGGATTAAAAGGCGAAGAATGAGTAGAATAAGGAGAAGACGGAGAAGAGGGGGGAGAAGGAGAAGAGGGAGGGTGTCTTTGGAGGCTCAGGATCATCTCCTGATTTCTTTCATTTACATGCACGAGCTTCATGTCTCTGCATCCTTTCTTGCCTCTCCTAGAATAAGACTTCGATCATGGCCTTCATGTCGAGAAAAGCCTTCTGAAAACCCTTCTCATCAAGCTCCGAACTTTTCCATCATTTGGATCTTCCATCTGTGTTTGTGGATGAGCTCTTCGTCTTCCAATCTTGGGATTATATTCTTCAAGTTTGCCTTTGCCCTGTTGAAGCTGGGAGCATGTAAGCATTCGATTCTGCAATACTAGTCAAAACACAGCTTTGATACCAATTTGATCTATTTTAGGATCTAAGACTATTGCTTTAAGAATGCATAACGTTTATAGTTTTCAAACTCCAAATTACTAAGATGAAATCAACACCACAACATAATTGAATTAACGAAATAACGAAAAGATAGAATTCAGAATGAGACAAGAAAGAGAGAATGCAAACAGCTTGATAATGGAGTTCGTCGTAAGAACAACTACGTCTTCGGGCCCCTCTCCAAAGAGTAGACCGATCCTATTAAAATCTCCATAAATTCGGAATTACAATGGTTACAAAGCTTTTCCCTTCAAGCATGACGAAATTCCCGCATTCTCTTGACATACAAGATCAACAATTCATCTCTCCAAAATTCTCTTTAAGTATTCAACACCTCAAATGACATCCTCAAAAGCCTCTAAACCCCCCTTTTATACAAAAAAAAATACTCAATTTGGTTCATAACCAAATGATTTACAAAATCAACCTTATTTCTCCATTTTTACATAAAATCTTCAATAATCCCCTTATTTACATATTAGGATTATAATTAATCCCTTACAATTATTTTGAGCCCTTCAATTTTTCTTAGTTTCGGGCTTTGTTATTTCATTTTAATATTTTTGAAGAATTATGGTTTTATCCTTTTTAAATGTGGAGGGTTTTTGTTTTAGAAATGGGTAATCAGTTTTAATAACTTAGCAAAACCCCCTGATGTCATATATGTGTCTAAAGCCATTCAATTGCTTGTTGGTGGTTAAGGATTTTAATACCTGGCCGGTGTGGGGTTCAATTCCCGTCGGCCTCACATTTTCAACCCACTTCCAACTACTTACTCAACAAAACAAACCACTTCCCTCATATAGTTAGTGCTAATGTTGGTGGTGCAACGGTGAACAGCTCACCCAATTTCCACGAGGTCGTCGGTTCGAGCCTGATGCGGGCAATTGAACTTTTATTAACAAACACAATGCCAACCAACCAAAGGAGGAGGGAGCCGATGGAGCCATGTGTCACACCAGGAGGGTGCCATGTGTCAAGTTATCATTGGCTAACAGTGTTGACGTGTCTGCTGATGATGTCGCTGACGTGTCCGCTGACTGGGCCGATGACGGGGCTGATGATGTGTTGTACGGACGCCACGTGTCCTCTGATGTTTGGTCCATACAAGCTGACATAGATTCCACATGTCAAATTCTAAGTGTTCCACATCACTTTTTGTACCATACAGACTAACAAGTCAGGATGCTGACGTCAGCGTCCGTACGGTCAAAATTCAACCTTCCTTGCGAACTTTGACTGGTTGTAGTTGGTGCAAACGGACTCCAATTCGCGCGAAACGAACGTTGTCAGAAATATCTCGACGAGATCTTCGCGATGACACAAAATTTGACCAGTTTTGATGATGTCAATTTTTGACCCTTTTTTCTCTGACCTGGGTCCTGGGTTGACCAAGGTTTGACCGAGCATATCCTGGGCTCCGTAGCTCTGTTTGACCGAGTTGTGTTGGAGTCAGAATTTTGGCCTCTTCCTGATGATGTTATTTCTGGAGAAAAATGAGAAACTTCAATTTTTGGTGAAGATCCTTCGGATCATTCTCTATTCTTGTTGTATGTCTGCGTTGATCAGTGTGCTTGTGGTTGAAGATTTTTTCTCGGTATGTTCAGTTTTTGTGTTCTTGGCTGACATGGTGGTTGTAGCATGTTGTGGATCCTTGAAGATTTAAAATTGAATGTTTGGCGAGCTCGAGGGTATTTTTTTGGGTCACATCATGGTATTGGTCGATGGTGTTTGATCCACATTGAAAATTTATTTGTAAATTTGGGCCGACATTGAAAATATGTTTTATATTTCTGGCTAACTAAGTTGTTGATGTAATTTCATATTGCGGATATATAAGAGTGATTGTTTGAGTGAAGTCAGTGTGTGCATAAGAGCGAATGTATGCCAAAGAAAGTGCAGATGTGTGAATAGTGTTCTAATCATTCGATTGTAGAGTAGAGAGAGAAGAAGTTTGAGCGAAGTGTGAAGAAGGTTTTTTGTGCTTAACTGGAACTGGAATCAGGCTTTTGAAGAAGCTATTTTCTCAGTTCACAATCTAGATGGTTTTAATCTGAATCTTTCTTGGGCAGTGTGTTGGTATGTGGCGACTGATCATGCTATACTATACACCCTGACATGTATCCTTGCTGGGGTCTGGGGTCCGGGGCCGGGCCGGGCCCCTGGCGGGGGTTCAGGGGCGGCAGCCCCCAAAAAGCGGGGGTTCAGGGGTGGCAACCCCCGAAAAGTAGGGGTTCGAGGGCAGCATCCCCCGAGAAAAAATTTCCTCCTAATTTTTCGCGTCATCACCGAATAAGGAAAAAATCAACGAAAAAAGAAAAATCTGACTTTGTAGAACCCAAATCTAGAAGCTTCTAAGCTTGTTTCAAAAGGGGTTCTATAAGTGTTACAAAGATAAATGAAAAACATGATTATTCACAAGATTGTAATAGGTTTTTGCACTGGATAATAAAATCATTGGATGGCTATGGTTTGGTGGATGTAGCCTAGATTGGGTGAACCACGTTAAATTCTCTGTGTTATAATTTATTCTGTTTGTTTTTAGTTTCTCTGTTTATTACTTAAATTTGCATTTAATTGTTAGATATCTGCCTTTCTAACCCAAACAAGTGGTATCAGAGTGGGTTGTGTTTCGATTATCTTCTATAGGAAGGTCTCACGGTTGAGTGGGAGTAATGGCAGACAAGGGTAAGAAGGTTGAGAAATTTAATGGGAAGAACTATCGGTTATGGAAGAAGCAGATGGAGGACTATCTCTATCAGAAGGATTTATGGCGGCCATTGGAAGGGAAAACCAAGAAACCCTAGCAATGTTTGATGAGGACTGGAAGATTTTGGATAGAAAGGCTCTTGGCAGTATTCGTTTATGTCTGGCACAATCGGTGGCGTTCAATATTACAAAAGCAAAGACAACCTAAGAGTTGATGAACCCCGCGGTTATATGAAAGCCTTCGGCCAATAAAGGTGGTATTTCTTATGAAGCATTTATTTAATATGAAAATGGTAGAAGGTAATAACATTTATCATTTAATGAGTTTTAATAATACCACTCAAATAATTAACTCGTGAAAAGTAAACTTTGGATGAAGAAGTTAGGCCTTTTGATTTTGGTGCTCAAATCTAAAGTTGGAATAGCTTGGTAATGGTTGTTATAATTTTGTTTCCGGGTTCAAATTACATTGTACCCTGATGATGTTATTGTTGGTGTTATTTTGAGCGAGGAAATTCGTAGGAAAAGCTCAAGTGGAACATCCACATCAGGCAGTGTTTTGAATGTAGAAAGCAGGGGCAGAACAAAGGAGAGAGGAAACAATTTCAGAAATCATGGGAAGTCACGAGGAAAATCAAAGGATAGAAGGTCCCAATCTAAAGACAAGAGGGATTGCTGGTACTGTGGTAAGCTGGGTCATTTAAAGAAATATTGTTGGTCTCGAAAAAATAAAGGATACAAAAAGGAACGAAGTAAAGAGGAAAATGTGGTAAGTAATAAATCTGATGAGGATGCTTTGATTCTTTCCCTTGATAATGCTGATGATTCTTGGGTGTTAGATTCAGGGGCTTCATTTCATGCTACCCTCCATAGAAGTTATTTTCTTGATTATGTCCAAGGAGATTTTGGGCTGGTTTATTTAGGAGATAACGAACCTTGTCAAATTGTTGGAAAGGGAAGAATCAAGATTGTTGCAAAATGGGGAATCATTGGCTACTACATGAGGTAAGGCATGTTCCAAAGTTAGCAGAAATTTATTTCAGAGGGCAACCTGATGATGAAGGTTAAAGCCGTTGAAGCATTTAGTGATAAAATTGGAAGGTTACAAAAGGTGTCTTAGTGGTAGGAAAAGGTGTGAAAGTAGGCACTTTATATCTTTGTACATGTCATATTGTTCCTTCTACTTTAATTCATTAAGGTCAATGTTCATGAACATTTGTTGCAGTTCAGCGGGTAGAAGATCATACAGTTGTTGTGGACTCTGAATCAGCACTGTGGCATAATAGACTTGGGCATATGAGTGTAAAAGGTATGAAAGTACTTCATTCAAATAATGTTTTACCAGGTCTAAAATGTGTTAATATGGATTTCTGTGAAAGTTGTGTGTATGGAAAATAAAAGAGAGTAAGTTTTCTCAAGGATGGGAAGCAAAGAAAGATGAGAAATTGGAGCTTGTGCATACAGATGTATGGGGACCAAATTTTAGGTATCTTTCTCTATGGGTTTCCTCTCAGGATATAAGTTACATCTATTGATGATGCAACTAGAAGGTATGGATTTTATTTCTTAGGGCGTAAATATGATGTATTTGAAAATTTTTAAAATGGAGAAGCTTGCTGAGAATGAGATGGTAAAAAGCTAAAATGTCTCAACCGGAGCAATGGTGGTGAGTATTGCAGCCGATATCGGCGCCGATTATTGTTCTCTAATGGTATTCTCGAGGCGAAAAAACGGGTTCCCAAGGACTCCACATGAAAAATGGAGGGTTGAGCTTATGAACAAAACAATAATGGAGCGTGCACGGACTATGAGATTGCATGCTGGGCTGCCTTTAAAAATGTGGGCAGAGACTATAAACACTGTTTATTTAATTAATAGAGGTCCCCCTAATCCTTTGGGTTGTGGTATTCTAGAGGAAGCATGGAAAGGTAAGAAGGTGAGTTATTCTTTTCTCAAAACCTTCGGTTGTGAAGCATTTGCACATGTAGATTCTAAAAATAGAACCAAGCTTGATACAAAATCAAAGAAATGTATATTTGTTGGATATGGCATTAATGAATTTGTTATAGCCGGGATTTCAAGAACGAAAATTGTGAGAAGTAGGGATGTCATATTCAATGAGAAAGCTTTGTACAAAGACCGTTGTTGCAAGCTATAGAAAGCAAACATTATGCAAAGAGCACCCAAACAATGATGTTTCAGTGGTTCCTCATGCTGGGAAAAATTAGCAACAAAAAATACCACAAACTCCTATTAGACGATCTTCAAGGATAAGTAGACCTCCAGAAAGATTCTCTCCCTCTTTGTATACTATTTTTTTAACTGATGTTGGTGAACCAGAATATTATGATGAAGCTATGCAAGTGGATACCAAGGTTCAGTGGGAGCATGGAATGGAAGAAGAAATGGACTCCTTGCTGAAAAATCAAAATTGGGAATTATGCAAGTTTCTTGCAAGTAAAAAGGCTTTACCAAACAAATGGGTTTATAGGCTGAAAGAGGAGGATGGGGGTAAGAAGAGATTTAAAGCAAGATTAGTTGTAAAGGGATTTGCATAGAAAAAAGGGTATTGATTTTGATGAGATTTTTTCTCCAGTTGTTAAAATGACTTCTATTCGTATTGTTTTAAGTATTGTGGTTGTTGAAGATTTGCATTTAGAACAACTTGATGTTAAAACAACCTTTCTCCATGGTGATTTGGAAGAGGAAATATATATGGACCAGCCACAAGGATTTGAGGTCAAAGGTAAGGAGAAACTAGTGTGCAAATTGAATAAAAGTTTATATGGCTTGAAGAAAGCACCTCGGCAATGGTACTTGAAGTTTGATAGTTTTATGGCTGAACAAGGCTACAACAGGTGTAATTCTGACCATTGTGTTTATTTTAAGAGGTTGGATAATGACAGCTACATTATTTTATGTTTATATGTTGATGATATGCTTGTAGCAGGGTCTAACATGGATCACATAAGTGAGCTAAAACAACAGTTAGAAAAATATTTTGCTATGAAGGATTTGGGGGCAGCAAAACAAATACTTGGTATGAAAATATGTAGAGATAGGAAAAACAGAAGATTGTTTTTATCTCAAGCTAATTATGTTGAAAAGGTGTTGCAAAGATTTCATATGGAGAATGCAAAAGCTGTCAGCACACCTTTTCCTAGTCATGTTAAATTGACTAAGGATATGTGTCCAAAGAGACAAGAGGAGGAAGAAAAAATGTCCAAGATACCATATGCTTCAGTTGTAGGCATTTTAATGTAAGCCATGGTATGCATGGGACTGGATATTGCACATGTTGTAGGAGTTATTAGCAGGTATTTGAATCATCCCGGAGTTCAGCATTGGAATGTGGTAAAATGGATTCTCAGGTACTTGAGAGGTACATCCAATAAATGTTTATGTTTTGGGGGCTCTAATACTGATTTAAAAGGCTATGTTGACTCATATTTGGCAGGGGATATAGATACCAGGCGGAGTACCACAGGTTATGTATTTATAATTGGTGGGACAGCAGTGAGTTGGATTTCTCGATTGCAAAAGGTGGTTTTTTTATCCACCACAAAGGTAGAGTATGTTGCTGCAACAGAGGTGGAAAAGGAGATGATATGGTTGCAACTTGTCATGGATGAGTTGGGAAAACAACAGGCTATAAATTACTTGTTTACAGACAACCAGAGTGCTATACATCTTGCAAAGAATTTTGCCTTGCATTCTAAAACAAAACACATACAGTTGAGATATCATTTCATTCACCGCAGGTTTGAGGACATAGGTCAGTTGGACAAGATACACATACAAATGTCAATCCAAATGGATATGTTTATGAAGGGCGTGACAAGGGAGAAGTTGAGCTCCTCTTAGCTCGCTTGGCCTTCAAGGCTGAATTCAAGTATAACAGAGGGTCCAATGTAATTTATTTCCCAAAGGAGCCGTGGCGCGTGAGTGTCATCCAGATCGGGCCTCCAAGTGGGAGATTGTGTTGGTGTCGAGGCCCCGATCGGGCCTAAGTGGGAGATGGTATGTGGTGACTAATCATGCTATATTGGCGGCCACCTCGACATGTATCTCTTGCCGGGGTCCGGGCTGTGCCTGCCCTCGAACCGAGCCGGGTTCGAGGGTGGTAGCCCCCGAGAAAAAATTTCCTCCTACTTTTTCGCGTCATCACCGAAAAAGGAAAAAACGAAAAAAAAAAATCAGACTTTGTAGAACCCAAATCTGGAAGCTTCTAAGCTTGTTAAAAGGGGGTTCGGATGGGTGTTACAGTATAATGAAAAACGTGATTATTCACAAGATTGTAATAGGTTTTTGCACTGGATAATAAAATCATTGGATGGCTGCGGTTTGGTGGATGTATCCCAGATTGGGTGAACCACGTTAAATTCTCTGTGTTATAATTTATTTTGTGTGTTTTTAGTTTCTCTGTTTATTACTTAAATCTACATTTAATTGTTAGATATCTACCTTTCTAACCCAAACACAGTGAGCCCTCTTGTAATTGAGCAGTGAGCTCTAGGTAGTGTGCCTGAATGCATGTGCATTCCCATTATTTTTCATTATACTTTGAACAGGGTATAATATTGTGGACTAACATCCACCGTGGTTTTTCCCCTAACAAGGTTTCCACGTAAAAATCTTGGTGTTCTCTGCATTTCTGATGTGTTGATTTTTTATGGTTTATTGTTTATTCATCAGATTTGAGATTAAGTTAAGTTTGAAAAGTTTAAATGATTTGATACAACTGATTCCCCCCCTCTCAATTGTTTGTCCTTTTTTTTCCAATAATTGGTATCAGAGTTGGTTCCTCTGAAGAATTTTAAAAGCTTGAGGTGACCTGAGATGGCATCATACAAGAAGGATAGTCCTAGATTTGATGGAACAAACTACTCATTATGGAAAGCTAGGATGGAGTGTCATTTGAAGTGTATTGGTGAACCCTTTTGGAAAATTACAAAGAATCAATATGTTATTCCTCAGAATGTTCATTCCACTGCTGATGAGATTAAAGAGGCTGAGAATAATGTTCGGGCTATGGAATCTTTGTTGAGTGCTCTTACAGATTCAGAAATGACAAATGTGTTAGGTCTAAAGACAACTCATGAGATGTGGACGAAGCTAGAAACTTTGTATGAATGAGATGTACATGTGAAGATGGATAAGCTACAAAGTTTGAAAGGAAAGTATGAAAATCTGAAGATGGGTGAAGATAAAAATATTTCTTCTTTTATGCAGAGAGTAAATGAACTAGTGATGGGTATTAGATGTGTTGGTGGTATCCTGGATGAGGAATAAATTCTAGCTAAGGTGCTCAGATCATTGCCTCCCTCCTACAAAGCAAAGGCTCATGCTATTGAAGAAACCAAATCATTGATGAATGTGACAAGGGATACACTAATTGGTAAACTTGTTTCCTTTGAGTTGAGAGAATTTGGTGAATTTGTTCCCAATACTGAAACTGCATTTAAGGCTACTATATCCAGAAGAAACAAACAAAGATATGATCCGGGAGAGAGTTCCAAAAAGACATTCAAGTATGAGGAAGAAATGAAATAGCTTGAAGATGAAGAAAGAGAAGTAGAAGATTTGGAAGCACTGATTGTAAGAAATAAGGTAGAGGACAAGGTAAGTATAAAGGAAAGTTTCCTATCAAATTTTTTTCTTGCAGTAAGATAGGTCATTTTGCATCAAGGTGTCCTGAAAGAGTCCCTAGATCTAAGCCTTACAAATCTAGATTCCAAAAGAAATGCTACTTTTCTGAAGGAGTGACTGATGATGAGTCTGATAAAGATAATGGAAATGAAGATGGCTGGGTTTTCATTGCTATCAAGGAAAATAGTCCAGTGGCTATTGAATATGCTAAAGTTAAGAAAGCTCTTGCAGCCCAAATTGAAGAAAAGGATGAGTGGGTCATTGATAGCGAATGCTCACATCATATGACTGATGACAAAAGCAAATTTGTAAGTCTAGAGAAGTATGATGGTGGGGTTGTAAGATTTGGAGATAGCAATGCTTGTGTGATTCATGGCAAAGGATCTATTTATCCTGGTGGTAAGCATAACACTGATGATGTTCTTTATGTTGAAAGCTTGAAACACAACCTGTTAAGTGTTCGACAGATGGTGGACAAGGGTTATGATCTTCAGTTCAAATATGGAAGATGCAAGATATTTGGAGGCTCTAGAAATGTAATTTCTTCAGGTAAACAGACAAAAGGTAATATTTTTCACCTGAATGCTGCTACAGAAAGATGTTTAATTGCTCAAATAGATGAAAGTTGGTTATGGCATAGAAGGTTGTGTCATGTGAATTTTGATAACATTGTCAAAATAAGTTCTAGTCAAGCAGAAAGAGATCTACCTACGTTGGTGAAGCTTGCTAGCACAAATTGCAAGGAGTGTCAGATGGGAAAAAAGACTAGAGTTTCTTTTTGAAGCAAACAACATCATTCAAATGGATTACTGGAGTTGGTGCATATTGATCTATGCAGTCCCTCCAGAGTCAGAAGTCTCCATGGAGGAAAGGTACTTTATGTTGCTTATTGATGATTACTCTAGAATGATATGGGTTGCTTTCTTAAGAGAAAAATGTGAAGCATTAGAAAAGTTCAAAAGTTTAAAAGCCATGGCAGAGAATGAGAAAGGTCTGAAAATAAAATGGTTAAGGTCAAACAGATGTGGTGAGTTCACCTCCAGGGAGTTTAATTCTTTCTATGAAGAGCCTGGAATCAGAAGACAGTTATTTGCTCCCCGAACCCCTCAACAAAATGGAGTTACAGAGAGGAAGAACAAAACAATTTTGGATGTTGCTAGAACAATGATGATTGAAGGAAATGTGTCACACATCTATTGGAGTGAAGTTGTAAGAACTGTTGTGTACACATTAAACCAGGTAAATGTAAATGGTAATTTTGGTAAGACTCCTTTTGAACTATGGTTTGGTTATAAGCCTATTGTTAAATATTTCATGATCTTTGGAAGCAAGTGTTATATCAAGAGAGATGACGATATAGGCAAGTTTGATGCAAGAAGTGATGAAGGAATCTTTATAGGCTACTCTACTAAAAGCAAGTCCTACTAGTGCTATAACTGAAGATTAAGAAAAATGGTTGAGAGTGCAAATGTCAGAGTTGATGAGGACTCTGCTAAATCATCTTGATATTGTGGATATGAATCAGATGACCAGGAAGATAGCACAAAAAAAGGGAAGAATGCACAGACAAATAATCAACTTCAAATTGTGCCATATGTTCCATTTTTTCAGTAAATAAAGGTAGTCAGGAAGCAGAGACAAGTGCAAGTGCAGAAGAAGGAATAGAAGAATCAGAGGTTTGAGAGAATCCTACAACTCTGAGGTATGTAAAGCTAAATCATTCTAAAAATCAAATTATAGGAGACAAGAATAAAGGTGTGCAAACTAGAAGAAAGATTGCAGAAGAGTATTGCCTGATATCCAAGATTGAACCTAAAGATGTCAATGAAGCTTGTAATGATGAACATTGGATGGAAGCTATGAAGGAAGAATTAATGCAGATTAAAAAGAATAATACATGGGTACTTGTTCCTAGACCTAAAGATAAAAATGTGATAGGTACTAAATGGTTCTTTCGGAATAAGCTGAATAAACAAGGTGAAGTGGTCCAGAATAAAGCAAGACTGGTATGTAAAGGGTATTCACAAATGGAAGGTATCGATTTTGAAGAAACCTTTGCCCCTATTGCCAGAATTGAAGTTGTAAGGTTATTTCTTGCTTATGCTGCATATAAGAACTATAAAGTCTATGAAATGGATGTGAAGTCAGCTTTTCTGAATGGTGAGCTAGAAGAAGAAGTATATATTGAATAGTTGAATGGATTTCAACCGACTAATAAGGAAAACATGGTTTGTCAATTAAAGAAAGCTCTATATGGACTCAAGCAAGCCCCCAGAGCCTGGTA
This sequence comes from Sequoia sempervirens, assembly GCA_007258455.2. NCBI lineage: Eukaryota > Viridiplantae > Streptophyta > Pinopsida > Cupressales > Cupressaceae > Sequoia > Sequoia sempervirens. The sequence continues at coordinate 169,304,223 of VDFB02270651.1, read as the reverse complement.
TGCTAGACTGGACAAATACTTATTAAAGCTTGGATTCAATAAAGGTACTGCTAAGAACAACTTGTATTTCAAATTGGATCATGACAAAGAGTTAATTATTGAGGCCTTTGTTGATGACATTATTTTTGGAGATGATAATCTATGTATAAAGTTTGCTAATGAAATGAAGAATGAATTTGAGATGAGTATGATTGGAGAGATGAAGTTATTTTTGGGATTGCAAGTTACTTAGTTAGACAAGGGGATCTTCATATCTCAGTCAAAATATGTGAGAGAGCTACTGAAGAAGTTTGGTATGGAAGACTCAAAACCTATTGGTACCCCCATGGTAATCGGATGCAAATTAACACATAATGATGATTCTCCTAAGGAAAATCAAACAATATATAGGTCAATGATTGGTGGATTTCTCTACTTAACTCAGACTAGACCAGACATTATGAATGTCGTATGTATAGTTGCTAGATTTCAAGCTGATCCAAAAGAGTCTCATGTGACTGTTGTAAAGAGAATCTTCAGATATCTAAAAGGAACAGTTGATTTTGGACTTTGGTATCCTAAGGATGATAATCTTACTTTGAATGCATATATGGATGTGGATTGGGCAGGAGATGTAGATGACATGAAGAGTACTAGTGGTGGTGCCTTCTTCCTAGGGAAGAAACCGGTGTCTTGGTTGAGAAAAAGGCAGAATTCCATTTCTCTATCTACTACTGAGGCAGAGTATATTGTTGCTGCAAATATTTGTACTCAAGTGATGTGGATGAAACAGATGTTGAAAGATATCAAATTAGTATATGATGAACCTATTGCCATATACTATGACAACTCAAGTGTAATAAACATATCAAAGAGTCTGGTACTACACTCTAAGACCAAGCATATATCAATCAAGTTTCACTTCTTGAGGGAAAAAGTAAGTGAGAAAGAAGTTAGACTGGAGTATGTACCTACCAAAGAGAAGATTGCAGACATTTTCACCAAGCCGTTGTCGAAGGATACTTTTGAGTATCTCAGAGGGATGATAGGGGTAATTACCCCTCCTAATATAAACTAAAGATGCATTTGCTTGCATCAATCTGTGTGCTTCATAGATATTTCCTAATCCGGATTGATGTTTATGTGGCTGCTACTCAGGGGGAGTAGTCAGATGTGCAGATATGTGGTTCAGAGCTTGTATGTGGAAAGATAATGCTTATCTTTTCCATTGATGTCAAAGGGGGAGAAGAGTAATGTGAAAAAAAAATTCTTACCTAGAGTGAAGAGTAATGTGGGGAGAAGATCATGTAGAAGAGGTTAAGGAAGAAGAGTCAAAATCTAAGGGGGAGTAAGTGTTGATTGAGCGTTGGGTTGATGGTGTTTTTCACATCATGTGTTGCCATCAATGCCAAAGGGGGAGATTGTTGGATGTTGTGATTGTTTTGCTAATATGTTGTTGTCATTGATGTCAACACTATTATCATTTGATGTATTGAAGGTTGTATATGTCGAGGATATTGAGAAAATTGTAAAAGAAAGTATTACAGGTTCATAGTGGTTCAGTGAAGGTCATGAAGGTGTCTTATTCTATACGTTGAAGATCAATTGTTATGGATTAAAGGGTTTTATGCTGAGTGTATCTATTTCATCTACTGGAAGTTTCAGAGGTCTACGTGAAGATCTAATCATGCTATGAACAGTTGTGTTATGACAGTATTTTTGTGGTCTCTGTCAGTGGTCCTGATTGAAGTTTATGTGTTTCTGATAATTTTTGTTGCTGCGGATATTTCTCTGTTAGTTCTTGTTACTCGTGGATGCTTCTAGATTATTCCCTATTCTTGTTGTGCATCTGCGTTGATCGATGTGCTCGTGGTTGAATATTTTTTCTCGGTATGTTCAGTTTTTGTGTTCTTGGCCGACATGGTGGTTGTAGTGTGTTGTGGATCCTTGAAGATTTAAAATTGAATGTTTGGCATGCTCGAGGGTATTTTTTTGGATCGCATCATGGTATTGGCCGATGGTGTTTGATCCACATTGAAAATTTATTTGTAAATTTGAGCCGACATTGAAAATATGTTTTATATTTCTGGTCGACTAAGTTGTTGATGTAATTTCATGTTGCAGATATATAAGACTAATTGTTTGAGTGAAGTTAGTGTGTGCATAAGAGAAAATGTATGCCATAGAAAGTACTGATGTGCGAATAGTGTTCTAATCATTCGATTGTAGAGCAGAGAGAGAAGAAGTTTGAGCGAAGTGTGAAGAAGGTTTTTTGTGCTTAACTGGAATTGTAATCAAGATTTTGAAGAAGTTATTTTCTCAATTCACAATCCTGATGGTTTTAATCCAAATATTTCTTGGGTAGTGAGCCCTCTTGTAATTGAGCACTGAGCTTTAGGCAGTGTGTCTGAATGCATGTGCATTCCCATTATTTTTCATTATACTTTGAACAGGGTATAATATTGTGGACTAACATCCATCGTAGTTTTTCCCCTAACAGGGTTTCCACGTAAAAATCTTGGTGTTCTTCGTGTTTCTGATGTGTTGATTTTTTATGGTTTATTGTTCATTCATCAAATATGAGATTAAGTTTGAAAATTTTAAATAATCTAAGACAACTAATTCCCCCCCTCTCAGTTGTATGTCCTTGTTTTTCCAACAGATACTCCTGTGAGAATCTTTCTCTACAAGTATATTGTAATCTTTATGATTTACTGAATAATTTATTGGGTGGATTTTGGAGTGTGGGGTTTTTCTCCCAAAAGGGTTTTCCCCACGTAAATCGTTGTGTCATGGTATGCATGATATTTATGTTTATTTATGTTTAAGTTTTTGTAACTATTAAAGATCTGTAAATTTTTATATTATTCTCCTCTCAAGATTAGTGTAGGAAGTTATTGTGCTACCTTAGCTTCCTTACAAGTGGTATCAGAGCCTAATCACCTTTGGTTTCAGTTGTGGGTTGTTGGGTTTTTTGAACTAATCTAGATTTGAGTGGGAGCTAGTGAAGAAGAAAATTTGTGATCTTGTTGTAGGAATTATTAGATGGCAAGTTCATCAGGGAGAATAGAGGTGGAGAAATTTTCTAGAAATAATTTTAAAATGTGGAAGATGGAGATGGAGGATCTGTTGATATATTAAGATTTGTGGGATGTTGTTGATGAGAATGTTTCAAGGCCTATAGATCCTACTCAGGTTGCCCAATATGATGTTATGGACCATAAATCCAAGGGTCTAATCAGATTGTGCTTGGTAGACTTTGTTTTAATTAATTTCCATGAGGAGACCTTTGCATAGAAACTATGGAACAAGCTTGGTGAGATGTATCAGGCCAAATATTTTGCGAACAATATTTTCTTGAGGAAGAAGTTATATTCCTTGAGAATGGAAGAGGTTGGATGAATCATAGACCACCTGGAAGCATTCAATATGTTGGTGGCTCAATTCACATCCATTGGTGTCAAAATGGATGAGGAGGAGAAATATCATATCTTTCTTTGTTCTTTGCCTGATTCATGGAATTCTCTTGTTATGGCTATTGGGAGTACTATTATTTTGAAGACTGAAGATTTGGTGGGTTCTTTGCTTTCTGAAGAGATGAAGAGGAAAGCATCCATAACTACCAAGGAGGCCCTAATTTTTTGTGGAAGACTTAAGGAAAAATGCAAGAAGAATGAGAAGTGTGACAAATCCAAGTCTAGGGGGAGATCTAAATCTCCTGGAAAGTCCAAAGTTATTTGTTGGAACTGTGGTAAGCCTGGACATGTTCGTAAGGAATGCAAAGAAGAAAAGAAGAAGAAAAAGAATAAATTTTATTTTGATTCTGAGTTCGAGAAGGAAGATGGTGATGCATTCATTGTAGCTTTGGAAACTCAAGCAGGTAATGATGCATGGTTAATTGAATTAGGTGCATCTTTTCATATGACCTTTAATAGAGATTGGTTTTCTGAATATGAAGAATTTGATGGAGGTAAGGTGTACTTGGGTGATGATTCTCATTTAGACATTGTTGGCCATGGTAAAGTTAAAATTAGATTTCTTGATGGTAGAATAAAAAGGATTAATGGCATGTTGCATATCCTTGGATTAGCATGAAATTTGTTATTTTTGAGCAAACAAATAGATGCGGATGTGCAAGTAGTATTTTCTGATGCAGGATGCAAGATGGTTAGAGGTGCTATGGTGATTGCTAGAGGTTTCAGATATGGCACATTGTATAAGCTTGATGCATGCACTGTTAAGTGCAATAGTACTTTTGTGAAAAGCAAGTTTATGGAAGAAGTGAGGGTTTCACCTTTAGTAGATGGTCATGGCTTTTGGGTACCCAAGGGTGCTCTTTCCTTTGAATCAAAGTTACCTGCAGAGAAAACTAGGCACCAAAGACTTGGCCACATTCAAGAAAAGGGCCTAAGGACCCTGAAAAATAAAAACCTTGTTGAAGGTTTGTCTAATTATAATCTTGAATTTGATTTATGTGAGCATTGCATTTATGGAAAACAAAACCGTGTTTATTTTTACTCAAGTTCTCATAAATCTTGTGGTGTATTGGAACTTATTCATTCTAATGTGTTTGTCATGTAGATGTTCCTTTGATTGGTAAATCCACAATTATGTTTCATTTATTGATGATTATAGTAGAAGGACATGGGTATATTTTATAAAGAGTAAATCTAAAGTTTTTAGTCAATTTAAAGAATTTAAAGTAATGGTTGAGTTGCATACTGGAAAGAAAGTAAAATGTTTAAGGACTGATAATGGTCGTGAATTTTTCTCTAATGATTTTGATAGATTCTGTAAAGATTGCGGTATTCATAGACAGAAAACAACTTCGTATTCTCCACAATAGAATGGAGTTGCAGAAAGAATGAATAGGACACTGATGGAGAAGGCTAGGAGTATGTTAAGTGGAGCTATCCTAGAACAAAAATTTTGGGTTGAAGTTGTTACCACTACCTGTTACCTGATTAACAGGTCTCCTACATCAAATCTTGTTGATAAGATGCCTATAGAGGCATGGTTGGGTCGCAAGCCTTCATTAAGGCATCTTATATTTTTTGGTTGCGAGGCATATGCACATGTGCCAAAGGAGAAGCGAAAAAAATTAGAGAACAAGGCTATGAAATGTATCTTCATCAGATACAGTTATGGTGTGGAAGGATACAAGCTTTGGGAACTTGTTGCACAAAAGGGAATATATAGTAGAAGTGTTATTTTTAGACAAACTAAGCCTTCTTCTCTAACATTTCATCCAGAAAAAAGTAAATAGGAAGATGTGATTCAATTTCCTTCTACACCTGAGAAATTTGAATGGAGGCCAAGGATAGACAAGAACTTGAGGAGAGCTCATCTAGCTCTGAATATTTAGAAGAGGAGGAAGAACCTCCAACTCAACTTGTTCGTAGGTCTACAAGGAATAGACAACCACCTGATGATTGGAGATGTATTTTTTTCTTTGAATACTAACATGGATGAACCCAAATCTATAGAAGAGGCATTAGGTATGAATGATGTAGAATCCTAGAAGATTGCTATGGATGAAGAAATGACATCTTTGAAAAATAATGATACGTGGGATCTTGTACCATTGACTAAAGGATGGAAACCTATTGGTTGCAAATGGGTGCTCAAGAAAAAGATTGATTCAGATGGAGGTATTGAGAAGTACAAGGCAAGGTTGGTTGCAAAAGGTTACTCTCAAGTTGAGGGTGTTGATTATGGTGAGATATTCTCTCCTATTGCAAAAATGACATCCATTATATTTTTGCTTCTATTGTTGTTGCTTATGATTTATAGGTTGAGCAAATGAATGTGAAAAATACTTTCCTTCATGGTGACTTGGAGGAGGATATTTATATGACACAGCCAGAGCACTATGTGGTGAAAGGTAAAAGTAGGTTGGTTTGCAAATTGAGGAAATCTGTGTATGGCTTAAAATAGAGTCCTAGGATGTGGTACCAAAAATTTGATACATATGTGTTGAGTATGGGATTTGAGCATTCTAAATCAGATCATTGTGTTTATTATAAAACTGATGGTGATCATTTCCTGTTTATTACATTATATGTTGATGATATGTTATTTATTGGCAAAGGGAAGGTATGATTTCATAATTGAAATCTCAACTTGCTGCTAAATTTGAAATGAAAGATCTTGGTGCAGCTAGACACATTCTTGGGATGGAAATTAAAAGAGATAGAGTGAACAGAAAGCTATGGCTTGGCCAAAGTAAGTATGTCAAATCAATTATATAGAGATTTAACATGCAAGATTGTAGACCATTGTGTGTTCCCCTTTTTGTTGGAACAAAGTTATCTATTTCAGATTGTCCAACATCTCCATCAGAGATGGAAGACATAAGTACACTATCTTACCAAAATGCAGTTGGAAGTTTGATGTATGCTATGGTTTGTACTAGACTAGACATTACCCAAGCAGTGGGAGTTCTTTCCAGATATATGTCTAATCCTGGTAGAGTTCATTGGGATGTAGTTAAAACGGTCTTCAAATTTTTGTGTGATACCTCAAATTACTCCTTATGTTATCATAGTAATGTGACTAAAGACGAGATTTCCCTTGATATTCATGGTTATGTGGATTCAAACTGGGCAGGTGATATTGATAGTTGATGATCCACTAGTGCTTATGTGTTTACATTATTTTGTGGTGCAATCAGTTGGATGAGTAAGCAACAAGATGTGGTTACTTTGTCCACTACTAAAGCAGAGTATATGGAAGCTACTCATGCTTGTAAAGAATCCATTTGGCTTAAGATACTGTGTTCAAATATTGGAATTAAAAAAGGTGCTATGACAATTTATTGCGACAGTCAAAGTGTGATATGTCTAGCCAAGAACCCAAAATTTCATGCCAGGACCAAGCACATTGATGTACAATATCATTTTGCTCGAGATATGGTCGAAGATGGTAGGGTGAAGCTGGTTAAGGTAGAGACTTTGATGAATATCATTGATTCTTTAATTAAGCCTGTGAGCACAAAGAAGTTCAAATGGTGTTCAAATATTATGGGCCTTTCATCCCCTAGCAATTAAGAGGCAATGCTTACTCCCTCCTGTTGCTCTTGCAAGGTGTTTGACAAGTGGGAGATTTATTGGGAAATTGTGTCTCAACCTTGCAATTATATAAAGGTTATTATTGATAGGATATATATATATATGAATATATATGTATTTCCTAGTTACATCAATAGGTGTAATATACAATGGAATCATGGGGGAGGAGTGGGATGTGTGTAAACAATTTTTTGTAAACTTTTTTAGGAAACTGCTAAAATGGCTAACATACATTAGATAAATGATACATTGTAAATCTAGACCATTAATTATTAGGTTTTAGATCTGATGGTGGATATTTTGTTGGCATTTCTTTCCCTAGAATGTAATCCTATTTTATGGCGGTGTTGTATCATGACTGTGGTAGAGAGACGGTGATGTATTCCAAGAGTCTGATAGCATTTGTGTTGTCTCTTGATCTCTGAGTGGTGATACTCCTATGAGAATATTTCTCTGCAAGTATATTTTAATCTTTGTGATTTACTGAATAATATATTGGGCGGATTTTGGAGTGTGGGGTTTTTCTCCCAAAATGGTTTTCCCCACGTAAATCATTATGTCATGGTATGCATGATATTTATGTTTATTTCTATTTAAGTTTTTGTAACTGTTAAAGATCTATTAAATTTTTCCATTATTCTCCTCTCAAGATTAGTGTAGGAAGTTGTTTCGCTACCTTAGCTTCCTTACAAAATCTATGTAAACACTCTTTGAAGTATGATATTACTCTTAATTTTGTCTCTAAAACAAACCAACAACCTAGTTTAAAGGAATTCTTAAGTGATTTAATCATATACAAATGGGAAGCCATTGATGTACCATTTTCTAGCATGTGAATCCATCTACTACAAGATAAAAAGGTGATTAGAATGCCCTAGCTTGACATTGTGAAATAAATCCTTTTGTGAAAAATAAATGATAAAGCTAATAATTACAAAAAATTTCTCCTATCATATAAGTAACTGTGATAATTGGGGAGTTGACTTTATCAATGTGATATTTTGGATTTAAAAATTTAACATATTTCAAAGGGGTTTGATACATATATTTGGATTAGTTTATCTAGTCACTCCTTTGAAGGTTCTAAAATATTTACCATTGGTCTAAAAAAAATATTTTTTAAAAGTTGCAAAGTGTTATGTGCTTCTCCAAGAATATTTTTTCTTTTCTTTAAATGTTTTTAAAAATTGAAATGAATGCAAGGAAACCCTAGCTCAAATTCACAATGTATTAGTCCTCAAAGAGATCACTATTTGAAGACTTAATGGACCAATTCCTCAGGGTAACCAAGAGATTTAAAAAATCATTAGAACAAGGGGTCTTAACTAGTCACCTTTAGGATGTAGCCAAATTGTGAAAGAAGTCAAAACTACTACCATTGGGTTGAACCTATTTGATTACTTTGATAAATTATTCAAATAAAATACAATGAATAACCCTTGAAGGTTTGACTTGGTAAAATTGTTAGTGATGAATTACTTCTTTTATGAAGATTTTCTAAATAATTTGACCTAAAGTCTAGAGAGATTAGGGATTTAGATGGAGTAATCTTGTTCATAGTTATTATATAATTAATAAAAGTTATATTTGATTAGATCCAAATAGTGGCCAAAAATTTGACCTAAATGGGTTGTCTATCAAATATTATATAGATCGACATATCTACAAGGTAAAATTGCTCTCATTTTATAGGATTAAAGCCAATAGAATATAAATCTTAGTTAAGCCTATCTGAAGAGATGAATTAATACCATTTGATGTTAATAAATTTGAAGTGCATTTTAGTTTGACATATTAGGCACTATGTCGGGTCATGAGAATACATTACAAACAACAAATATAGATAGGCATGAATATTCTTATCATAAACATTCAAAAATACCATATCAATAGTTTACTTGATTAAGGATGATAGGTGATAGAGAGCTTGAATAAGTTAATGGTGTATTTTAAAAGGAGATAGCCTTTGTAACGCCCCGCCACAAAACCCTAGAGGACAACACACTATAACACCAAAAAGTGGAATTTTTTTTTTTTAAATTGCAATGTACACATGATTGCAAATGAAATGCTATCGTAAATTCTAACCTAATTCCTCTAGGATCTGTGATTACGCTACTAGATTCCCATCAACTAAACAAGCAAGAACTGAAAGTCATTACATTTAATTAAACTCCAGCTACAATATGAAATTACATTTAATCATCACATTTGCAAGATCAACCAATATGAAATAACCATTACATGATCAATAAATATCATTTAGAATCAATCTGATTAACTAAATATATAATAGCATCTTTTACATTGGCCATTACATAATAAAGTTCAACAATCATTTACATCATTACATCATTACATTGGAGCATCAATGTCTCCTCGTATACATGTGAGGAGAGTACAACAAAAGTATGATACATGAAATATAATACACAAGAACTGGTACAAGTGCAAAAGTCTTCAAATCCAGGAGTAATGACCATGAACGCGAACAAAGTGAGGGAACCCAATGGAGTGCAAAGCACATTCCACCCAGCCATGTGGAACCCTAAGGTCCAGCCCCCGTGCCAAGAGATAGCATTAAGGTCCCACCACAACCAGCCAAGAGACGGAAGACGACACAAGGCTAACATGACTCTAATGTACAAGTACGATGCAACAACAGATGACAGTAACACCACTTCCAGAGGCACACAACATCGAGGGAAACAAAAGGCAAGGGAATACTAGGTTGTTGTAGGAGGAGTGTCATCACATAGTTTTCTATGGGTTACCTAGGCGTAACCTTCCTAGGCTACTAGATCCCCATCTTGGGTTACCCTAGTCACCTCTACCAGTTGTCAGACCCCCATACAAAACTCATGCGGGATCAACATACTTTCCAGTCGGACCAGGAAAATGATCTTGCCATTCCAGGCCTTCCCACTCATCTCAAGCCTCAACAAGCACTCAAGTCATGAGTGAGGTGTTATCTTGATTAATGTGAACTACCCAACCCCCTAATTTATTTTAGGTTATCACTGATTAAGAAACTCTCAATGAGCTACCCTGGACCTGCCACTTTGTGCGTTGGACCCCCATTGAGAGCCACTCCCCCTACTAACAACTAGGAAACCCAAAGAAATCAAAAGAGTAAAGCCAACTTGCACAATCACGAGATCACATTAACATATACACCAAGGTGAGGCAAGACACTTCCTCCACACAAGTACCAACCACATTGGTGAATATACCATGCAAGGCTAATGACCATCATATACTCCTTAATACAAAACAATCATCTTAAAGGAATAACAAAAAAATCCATCAAGAAGACAATTCCACTTAGCCTCTGGAAGACTCCTAATATACACAACACAAAATGACTTAAACATGTGAACAAAAGCCCCACAATTCATTCTCCAAATTTTCAAACATTCACCTCGCTTCACATAAACAATTCAAGCAATATAAGAAAAGTAGAATCTAGAGAGGGTTTATAAGGCATTCATACCATAATGCTGAATATTCATCTTACCCAAATTACTAATCTTTAATTTCAAATAAACTAATCTTCCATTTACACAATGCTCTAATTCTTCCCTATCCAAATTTTATTCTATTACAATTACTTCTCTAATAAGATCGTTTATTGACTAAGGCAGCAAGGTCCATTTATAGAACTCATCAATTATATAAACACAAATGCCCATATACCGGATTTTATACATAAACACATATAAGTTTATATACACATATATATATTTATATCTACATATTTAAATGTCCATTGCATATGTTTTATATTTTTCAAGGCAAAGTTCTGTTCAAAGAAACAGAGTATAGATATGGACTCTAGAATGAGATCAGAATGGAGAAATGATGCCAAGTTTCCAGTAGACAAGAGAAGAAATCATCATTTACCTCATAATATTTTCATTTGGGAACACACACAAGAATGAAGGTCGACTCTATGTAACATCAAACTAGCGACCATGATCATGGGAAAAATTAGAGATGCTAAATGGATCGATCTAATCATACAAACAGAACATGCACCATCCACAAGACAAAACAGCTGCAAGCCTAAAACAGGCATCAACTATCAACAAAAATTTTCTATGGAAAATATTAGCGGTTGCAAGCTCAAGGGTACAACGTAGAGGATAGGCTTTGCATCAGACAACTTATATGCCAAGCAAAGTACATCAAATGGATTCCCTTATTGCAGGCACCGAATCCCTTTAAAAATAAAATGCTAGGAAATCAAAGGTACCTACTATACATTCTTTCACACAATACTTTATAGCAATATCCTTCAACATTGAAATAGTGAAATGGGCAGCGGCCCTCAAGGCACGGGAGCAGAGGATGAAAGAATATTGAATGCAATTTGGTCAATATTTTCTTGGAACCGAATTCCTTTACATAATAATATTTATCGAACCTCAGGGAAAGAGGCGTATGAATTAAATTCACTAAGCCAGGCTTAAATCACTGTAGCCATAGAATATTAAAGATCAGAGTCCCCAAGCACAAAGTATGGTGCATGCTAGAAGTATGGAAAAACAGAGCTTCAGAAAAGAATGGTGTACCTAGCATGTATGTCTATAGACGCTGACTAACGTGGATAATCTCATTCCAATCAACATGAAAATTCAGAAAATACTACGGTAGGGCGATAAAACATTACAATTTAAGATAGCCAATAAAGAACGAATGGCATAGGAGATAGAGGTTTGGTGTCAAATAAAATTGCAAAGCAAGCATAAACGATTTATTTGGTAAATTTACAGAAGGTACCATTTACAATTGTTTAAATTTAGAGACTAAATAAACTAAGAACTGTTTTATTTCAAGATAATAAAAGTATTCAAGCTCTTGTTTGAGAAACAGAGAAAGAATTTTCAAAGGAATAGAACCTGGTTGAAACCAATTGATGGAGCTAAAGAATGATGTCGAACTTCTTATTCCCAACTTGTAGCTCTCACACACTTCCAAAGCCCAACAATCTCTGCAAAACCCAATTCCAAATCCCGAAACCCCCAAAAACCAGAAGAAGAGCTTCCCAGAACAAGAACAACCATCCCCCCAGAAAAACAAGATTAGTTTCTCAAAAAATAACCAAAATCCCCTCTCTCAATTCACTCTAACTAATTTATTTACTCTTCTTTATTTCCCATTACTCCATGCACTCCAGAAATTAATTATTTTAATTTCTTTTCTTTTATTATTTCCCACACTTAATATTTGCATACAAAAGATCACACAATTAAAACATTTAGTTTATTCATTTAATATTGCATATAATTTGTTTGCACAATATCATAGTTTAATATATTTATTTAAATATTTCTTTTTAAACCATAAATTTTAATTTATTTAAATCAAATAAATCCTTAATAATATTTTTATTTATCGAAATCACAACATATTAAAGCATTTATTTTAATTATCAAAATACTTTTAACTTAATAACTTTATTTTAATATAATAATCAATTAAAGCACAAATCACCCCAATTTAAATGAAATAAGCCAAATACCGGATAGTACTGACCAACCAAACTAGCATACAAACAAGGTGAGTCATGGAGGAGCACTACAACCTTCATACACATTTAGATGACACTTTTTTCCCACATTCTATTACATTTTTTCTATTTCTATTGAATAAGGTAAATAATTAGGAGAAAATTTAATTTTAGATTTAGTCTCAAGTGGACATATCTTTCCAATCAAAATGAGAACTATGTATTTGGACATGCATTCTTCTTTTATAAACTACAACATTTTTGAGGAATTATTTGTCACTTCTATTTTAAACAAGTTGGATTTTTACATGAAGAGATTATTTGATCAGGTGATGAAATTTACCAAGCAACTATCCTTCACCCCTAAAACAAAATTTGACCACAACTGGGGTAATTAATTATACCATGATGAATTCATATTGATTAGGCTTTATGTCTCCCTTGTTTTTCCTCATAAATTAACTATTTTTGTGTGTAACAAAGTTTTTATTTTAGAGATTTTGTAGTAGATCTATGAGTATGATAAGTTCCACTTTAAGAAATATAAGAGTGTTGGATTTTTTCCTTTTTAGATCAAATTATGAGATATTACCATCCCAAGGAAGGAGTTCTATGACCTTTTCGCTAGGATGATCGGGTGCTATGGGATGAAGACCAATGATAGATGGATTTATGATCGTAAAGACATCATTGCTAATATGAGAAGTGTTGGTAGATTATGTTTTGAACACAAGTATTTGGAAAGAGAAAACATAATAAGAAACTACCTCACAAGGGATGAAAGAGAAAATAGAAGGGAGAACATGGGAAAATTTTCAATTTATGAATTGATGAGAAAATTGAATGACCTTGAATATAAAGGGGCTATGTCAAGAAACTAGTGTGAGTTTAGAAATATTGATAAAATATGTTTACACACTTGGAATTATTCCACCAAGGTTAGTATCCTTGAATCCTAAAGGTCTCATACCTAAAAGTGATGAAAAACAAGGTCAAGAGTTTGAAGAGATAACTATGATAGGGGATCCCCCTGATCAAGATTTATTAATGGTTATGATTTCTATTTTTGTAAGACAAATAGATAAAGGAAAATCCCCTATGTAGGCACTAATTGAATACTTTGGGACTAAGGAAATTAGTGATCATATCCGAAATGAATTAATAAACCTTGCATCCCTTCTAAGACATGAAGAGTATGATAATTACTCTTTCCAAATTATGGCTATATAAGAGAGATGCCCTATCATGGAGGATGTACCAAAGAGGGCTTGCGAGCATTCCTCTTAGATGAAGAATTTATAAAAATTGAGGAATTCAAATTGTTAGTATTATAAATGAATCTCAAAATTAAAATGGTAAATTAGAAATTAGAGGAAAGATTTATTTTACTTTTGATGAACAATTTAAGGACAAAATCTTTGTTAAAGAAATATGGAGGTTATAAATCTTTCTCAAACAGGAAAAATAAATTTAAGATAAAATGGTTATCTATTGCTACTTTGATGTGATATGGATTTATCTATTGCCCTTAATACAATAATTAGCGATACAAGGAATGAAGATATATTTTAGAGTGTTGATTAGGCTAATTTTTTTTATTTTTTCTCTAAATTATATCCCAAGTTTGAATGTTTGGAAATATGTGTCATTTCCTTTGAGTACAAAAAACCATGGGCTTATCAAAATCCTCAAGAATTGGAAGTAGATCTAATTGTAAGAAGAGTGGGAAGATAGGAGGACATGTTTAGGGAGGCTACCATTGTGGAGCTTCACCTAATTCCTAATTAACTTGGTGCTCATGGTTATGCACATAGCTCAAAGGACCTGAGGATGTTGGTGTAATTAATATTTAATTACACTTTACATAAGTTTACTTAGGTAATTATTTATTTCCTAGGTTAATTAATTATCATCCTTATCTTGTTGAGCTATCGTGTTGCTCAAGATAAGATTAGGGTTATGCATCTTTGATTTTATAAAGCAAATCATTATCATGTAATTATTGAATTCTCGAATAATATTATGTTGCACATCCTTTTGCAACCTCTCTGTTTTTTCTAATTTTCTCTTTTGTGGAAGGTCTTTTCGGTTTGCAAATCTAATCTTGGTTTCTAACATGGTATCAGAGCCTTGATTTGCAGCCCCTTCTCAGATTTCTAAAGAGATTCATTGCAGAGTTCGTTCGGGATTCCTCGAGGGTTTCATACCTTGAGTTTGTCTCTCTATTTGGGTGCTCTTGCCTGGTTACTTTCGGCGCACATTGGAGGAAATCTAAACTCATTTTCGAGTTTAGGGCTATTGAAAAAGTCAAGATCAACTTTTTTTTCACCTGAATCCGACATTTTATGCCAGAGTTATGAGGGTTTGAAGATTTGCTAGATCTAGGAGTTGCGAAGCTTTTGGTGCGTTTTCAGGCAAATTGGACCTCGCCATCATATCCAAAGTGTCTGAGAGACGAAAATCAACATATAACTTGCCTATATTTGGATCTAGTTGATTTCTAAGGCAAAAAAAAAAATTGCCCGTATGGCCCTATTCGGTCATCTGCATGCGAACCGAGGTATTAAAAAAAAATTCGTCAAAAAAAAATTTTGAAATTTTTTTTCCTGCGTTTCATTTCAAAAAATCATATTAAAAATTTTGAAAAGCCTTTTTAAAAGGCACGCAGAGTTTTTTTTGAGAAATTCAAAAACTTGTATTAAAAAAGTTATTTTGTGTCGTACCCGAGGGTACCTGCCACCCTGCGGTGGCAGGCCCTCGGGCCCCGCACCTCCGCCTCTTGTACTTGCCACCGGCGGTGGCTATTAAGCCCGCCATCGGTGGCTTAAAGCCACCAGCAGCAGCTTAAAGCCACCGGCGATGGTCTTAATACCACCGGCCAGCTGCAGCGGCTGGGGTGTGGGCTCCGCCCAGCCCCATCATTTTTATTTTATTTTTAAATTTAATAAAAAAAATTATTGTAAAATTTTTTTATTGTTTTTTTTTATATAAAAAAACAATTTTTTCTGTAATAAGCCAAATTGTGAAAAAGCGCCGACGGCCATTTGACCGTCAATTTTAAGCTCACAGTTTTGCTGCAATGGCCGTTTGGACGTCAAATTTAATCCACCACTGTGTTTTCCCCCTTTGGAGTTGTTTTCTTCCAAAGGCCATAACTTGGGCATACGATATCGTTTTTTGGAAAACGAGATATCGCCGGAAAGCTGGCGAGCCAAATTTTCTGATGGTATAGTCTATTTCTAGAGATTTTTCTGTTTGATAGGAGTTTTTTTCCAGTTGAAGTCAGATGTTCAGATTTCGCTTCAGAGGGCATATCTTTTGACTCGGTGATCCTTTATTCGTCATTCTTGCGGCATTGGAAATCTGGTTCAGTCCTCTACACATATTTGACATAAATTTCTATTTTATGTTTATGAATGTTTGTATGCTCTCCTTTTACAATCGTTGGGTTATTGTAATCAATGAACTGAGATAAAGTTCCATCAGGGGGGTTTCTTGCATAATAAATCTAATTAGAGTGTAGTTTTCACTTTGATCTCCATATTGTTTTGATGGCAACTCACATGGGTTATATCTGGTCTCCTAGTTTCTTTTGGCCACATTCTTGCTTTAGCTTGATACATATCGGATTCATCGGTTCACACTTTAGATTGAGAGCCTATGGTTAATGATCCGCATTAGATCCATCTCAGTTTGAGGGCCATGTTTTTATGGTTAATGTTCCAGAGTATTTTTTGATACTCCTTCCCATGGAAGAGTTTCAGTCATAGTTTGGCATCGGCATCGAGATACACGATTTCTAGATTCTGCCATCATCTCATCTATTGTTGCTTCATAGATTCCAGGGTTGTTCCAGTCTGTGAGTTATCCAGTGTTCTATGGCATAGGGTTTGTTGTCACATTATCATGATTCCGGTTTTGGTTTCAGTTGTAGATAGAAGTATCTTTCCTTGCTTGTCGGATTGCGGTTCCAGTGTTACTCCATAGTGTTCTTCCAATGCTTCTTTGCAGCAGTCATCTCATTTTAGGGGGGTTTTGTCCCACTAGGTTTTCCTTCTCTACTTCATCATTGCATTTGTACATGAGTACCTGATCAGGCCTTGTTGTCGGGACTCATCTTTGCATACTAATTTGCTTCTCCCTAAGTTGCACTTATGGGGGGGTGTTGGTGTAATTAATATTTAATTACACTTTACATAAGTTTACTTAGGTAATTATTTATTTCCTAGGTTAATTAATTCTCATCCTTATCTTGTTGAGCTATCTTGTTGCTCAAGATAAGATTAGGGTTATGCATCTTTGCTTTTATAAAGCAAATCATTATCATGTAATTATTGAATTCTCGAATAATATTATGTTGCACATCCTTTTGCAACCTCTCTGCTTTTTCTGATTTTCTCTTCTATGGAAGGTCTTTTCAATTTGAAAATCTGATCTTGGTTTCTAACAGAGGATCCCTAGACTAAGTAGTCATCATTCATAAGAGGGCTACATTAATTCATCAACCAGGGTGTTGTAAAAAATTAGATAGTGCTTGAAATGTATATGCATTCATGGATTTTGGACATCCTACATCGATTGAGTATAGGTGAATAAACACATGCAAATATAGTTAAAGATTTAAATTAGAATAAACTACTACTTCTCAAAACAAAGTGAAGGAATATAAACTACTACCTTATGCTACGGGTACATAATGATTAACATTGTAACCATTAATTGTTACACTGCAATATGTCCTAATTTAGTTAACCTCCATAGTATGAAACAAAACATCAATCTATAAAATTCTAATTCAAGAATTGTAACACATTTATTCATAATCACATAAAGTAAAAACTATCAATAAAACTTACAATGCATAATGTAATCTAATAACTTAAATTGAAGTGGTTCAGTAGTACCTCAAGTGGCCCTAGCTTGAGTTGCTAATTCCACAAGATCTTTTCAATCACTCACTTACTCAACAAAACATTTTATCAAATCAATTCTCCTTCATTGCATTCGAAACACAAAATTATTACAAAATCCAAATCTTAGTAACACACATATGATCTTCTACCACTATACTACTACTAGATCTCCTCCTTGACAGGGTATCCCACTATATAGGGTCTGTGAAGGAGTCCCATTATTCATGAACTAAAAATAAACTAAAGAAAATATGTCAACTCTTCCTCAAGAATAGGAAGAGGTTTTATCTTATTTTATAGAAAGTAATAACTAATAAAACAAAATTATGGAAATCGAACAAGGATTATATGCCCAACAAACTTAATAATTTATAACATAAAACATG
Organism: Sequoia sempervirens; assembly: GCA_007258455.2. Taxonomy (NCBI): domain Eukaryota; kingdom Viridiplantae; phylum Streptophyta; class Pinopsida; order Cupressales; family Cupressaceae; genus Sequoia; species Sequoia sempervirens. The sequence goes on along the minus strand of VDFB02270651.1, from coordinate 169,286,363 downwards.
CTCAATAGAACAACTCTGTCATCATTCACAATTTGACTACGAATAAACTTCTTCTCATGGTTGTCTTATTGAAAGATACAAGTAATTCTTGGTGATTAATGAATTGATCAATAAATGATCACCTCCATATTCCTTTGAAATTGGTTGTGTTGCAGTCGGTTGACTCCTTCTTTGCAACAAACTATAGTCCTTATGCTATGTGTTGTAAATCCCAATGTTGTGGCTTGACAGATGTCTTGCTGTAAATGTTAGTCTTATTTCATAAGTTATTCTCATTATCAACAACCATAATTTAAATATAAAATCCTACTAAACTTCGTGGACATTCATAAATCATACATACACATATTAACATAACATGTTTCCATTTCAAATGCTTAAAACTACTCAAAGTTATATGAAAGGTATGAAAGGTCTTGGTAATGTCTTAAAGCTTAGCAAAAAGTAATGATAAAAAGTATGGAACAACAATAGGAAACCAGCCAATTCCACAACCCATCAACCACTAAGAAATTGTAGGTTGATTTTAACAAGTTATAGGATGATGATACAAAGGTTCTTAGTGAGTTCAAAAAATAAAGGATCATGAATGACATATTGAAGATGTAAGTAGATGAGAAACACTCAAAACCTATTAGGGATACTTTTAATAAAAAAATTAGACATTGATGCATTACTCAAATAATTTTGACTTGAAAGAACATTTACAATCATGTAAGGAGATAGGTCTTATCCATATGAAAAATGCAAAGGCCAACATTGAAATTCTAGTGAATGGAATATTTGAAGAAAGAGTATAAAATCTTACTAGGATGGTAGATGTGTCTTGGGAATACAAAAATAATGTTAAGAAGTCCATCTCACATGTCTTGGATAAGGTATCTCTTTGGACAAAGGTATACAAAAATGGTTTCATAGAGTTTCTATTGTAAATATTTTTTATAGGAATGATAATATAACCCATATGGCATGCTAGTATCTCACCTATCCACAAGTTTGTATAATTTCTAAATGAAGTGTCTACAATCATGAGTTGCATATTTGGGGTTCGTTGATGGTCAAATTGTATAATGCAACACAAGGAAAATGAAATATTTTTAATTTTACCTCTCCTAAAAATATGAAAATAAAAATATTTGTTATCTTTTAGGAGAGGTAAAACATTTTATTTTCCCTATGTTGCATTATTTCAATTGGACCATCAACATAATTAGTACTAGAAGGAGGACCCTTAGATAAAAGTAGAAAACATAGTTTCTTTCTCCCTTGAGAGATATAGAAAAATTCTCAGATCCACTCATGATAAGGGAGAACTCTTAGAACTCTCTCAACATAGGAAACAATAAAGTGACAAGGATAAGGATAAGAAAAGAGTTGAATCTTTAAATTTTGTGGTTTGTTTGTAGAAATATAACTGGCCCTCTACTTGTTGTACCAAATCTAGTAGTGACCATTTTTTTCTTCCCATTATATCAATCCTCTTTTGGAGTGATCCACGATGGTCTTCATGAAATCCTAAGGAACCTTGAGAAATTCTACCTTAAGTTCATTTATGGAAAAACAAAAACTACATAAGAGAACATTCAAGCATTTAAAGATGCTGGCATCAAAGAAAATATTGAGCATAAAGATGTTGCATGTAGAATTTTCCCTTATTCATTGGGATAATTTATGTGCAATTGGTACTTAATTCTTCTAGCACAATAGATTACAAGTTGGAATATTTTGGAAGATTTTGGAAGATCATTTTCTCAACCAATTCAAGATTTACATTGATCCTTCCATATTATACCAATAATTCATCATCTATAAAATAGAAACAACTAATCCTATTAGCATGTTTAATAATAGATTCTAGATATTGTATAAGACTTTGGTCGCTCCTTACTTGGTTGATGTACATTTAACAATCCAAATATATTTTCTAGCCTTAGACCCATTGTCTGACTTACTATTGAGGAGATATTTGGTAAATATCAATAGTTTATCTAATGCTTATATTGCTACAATTGAACTCTAAAGAGAGATTGATCCCGCTTGTATAGCATTCAATGTGTCTATCAATATTGGGTTATCCAGTTATACACAATCATTTGTTTGTTATCAACCAAGCATTAAAAAATAATAACCATTGTTAAACCCACTATTGAGAATCTCCAATCATGAAACCATGCCCAACTTGTAAACCAATATTTTACCACAACCTTGCTAAGTTGGTCCTAATAGGTGTCTAGTACTTTCACTACTCTTGTGAGACTCACTGGGACTTCCTACTTTGAACAATATGCTACTAATTCTATCTCAATCATGAATGTTCAAACTACAACTCAGGGTGGATAAGCCAATAGTTCTCATTTAGTTTCAAATCAAGCCACCCATATTACATTAGAAATTAAAGCCCTTAAGAAAAAAAATTCACAAGTGACCAATGAATTGATAATATAAAATAAATTTGACTTAGAATCAAAACTAGAGTAATTATCATAATCAAAAAAAAAATATAGGTTTTGTAAATATAAGGCCATTTAATTGATAGTAGAATATGAGACCCAATAATCAAGGGATAAAAAATTCTACAGAAATTTAGTTGATTTGAATCTTATGAACAACTATTGTAGATTGCATGATACATTTTCTCACTTAGAATTGAACTACCCCTAGATGGAGAAGATGACTAGAATTTCCCAGACGGTCCTCAATAATCAAGTTATTTGAGGGGAAATTATAACTATGACATTAGAAAAAAAATGGTTTTAAATACATTTATATTTCTATGTGAACAAGAGAATGAGCTTGTTCAAGATGGTTATGATGTATAGAATGTTTAGAAACAAGTCAAGAGAAATTATTTCCTTAGAAGCAAAAATAAGCATGTGTTGAATACTTTGATTCCTCCTAGCCATGCTCCAACTCCCCTTAACCCAAATGTAATCAATAACCCTACACATCCTAAAGGGTATTCTAATAAATCTAACCATAAACAACCTACAATATCTAAGAATCTATTTTTGGTAGATGGGGGTTATTATTTAACTAAAGGATTGAAGAAAACCAAATGAAATATGTCATTATTTGATATGTTGCAAATTTTTCATTCCAAATGGGAAGTTATGATTAAACCATTAGGAAAAAAAGTAGTAATCATGATAAAAAAAATTCAAAGAGAAAAAATTTCCATGTGGATTCTCTAATAACTTTCTACAAGGGAAAATTAGAATCCTTTCCTTTCCTCCTTAGTCTTAGAGTCTTTGGTAAGAAATTACATAACTATATAAGGGAATATAGAGCTTTGAAAAATGCTATGCCTTATTCCATCCTAAAAATTAGGACTCACACCCATTAAAACACATAATAAATTTATACAGTTGGACAAAACTAAAGTAAAATTAGTTGGAGAGTTCAAAGATGCACACATACAACTCATATCAAATCTGCAAATACAAAAACACATCGACATTCAAGTGGTGGACATCCTATAAGTCTATGAGATGCCCTTGAATAGAGACTAAACCAAAAGCCTAAACGTATTATTTGCAATTGGTTTTTCACATCTTTGGTTGCCTTGGAGGGGAATCAAAATCAAATTAGGATTAATAATGAATCAAGGCTAAAAATATAAGAAAAATATATAATCATCCCAACAAAGTTTCATTTACTTACATATAACTAGGAGTGTACAGGGTTGATGAAATCCTTACTTTCCACATTGTTTATGATGATGATTAGTCTCACATGTATTAAACCTCTATTTTAGATGATTTCATCAAGAAAATTTTAAGTGACAAAACCATTTTTTTATATAATGTGTTGGCTCGTAATTTGTTACTTCCTAATTGGTGCCACATTCATAGTGATGAATATTCTAAGATGTCTTGAAAGTTTTGTGTAGAAGTGGAAAAAGTGATTGATTCTGAATTTTCATGTCTTCTCACTTTATTTCCTTGTGAACCCACTCTAAAATCTTACTACCAAACTTCCTATGAAATCATAGTAGATTTAGATTTCCATGATGAAGAAGAAGGGTGTTCAACATAAAATTATGATCAAGTAAAATCTACAGTTTTGAATTAAAGTACTTAATCTTGATTCAAGATCAGATAGGGATGCAAGTGAAAATTCCAAAATGGACTCTTAGTCAAAAGAAGATGCTAGTAGAAAAATAATGGATATGTATGGATGCTTGTTTGATTAGGATATTAGTTGCTTACAACCATACCATAATTACTTGGGAAACACACAAATAATTCCTATTGGATCAGAAAAAAATCATATAAAGTAGACTAAGCAAAACGATGTTGATATAGACAAAATTGAGTTAAAATATGAAGATACATCCATAACAACAATTGTCCCTTTTGATTTTTCATATAGTCAAGATAATAATCTATCATAGTTGAACCAATTTTTAAAAACAAATTACACATTAATATGATAAGATCTAAAGAAGGTTCAATGGAAGAAGACTCATCAAAACACTCAAAAGGAGACCCAACATATCAAGTAGAAGAAGATTATGGCCACTCCAAATAGCTATGCATGTAGAAGACCGTAGTGGTATTATTGAAAAATATGACTATATAAAAGGATGACAATGGTTTGGATGAAATGGAACCATATGAACAAATCCTCATCTAAGAATCAAAAAAACAAAAAATTGAAGTTTTACCTTGAAACATGGATTGGAGAAAGATTGGATGTACTAGAATATGAACAACAACCTTTTGATGATCCCACTAATTCAAATAAAAACTATATGTGGATTCTAAGGTTTGATGGATCCAAATCCAAATAAAGAAGCAGAGTTAGAATAGAGTTGATAAATCTAAAAGGAAAAAAATTATTCACATTCTATAAGTTACAATTTCACTATACAAATAACATGATTAAGTATGAAGCTCTAGTACATGGGCTCTTAGTAGTACTCAAGAGGAAAGTGACTTTTTTATAGGTACAAAGAGATTCAAATTTGGTGATAAAATAAGTACAAAATCAATATGCATGCCATGACAAGAGATTGGGTACTTATATGAACAAATCTTGGAATTTAGTTAAATATTTGGATGTTATTTGTATAAAACTCATTCGTAGATGAAATAACAACATATCTGATGCCTTAGCAATTGCAACAAAAAACCTAGAGCCCATGAATCCATCAAGATTAAAAAGTTTTTTTGGGAATTGATTCTAGTTATAACAGTCCCAATCATGAATTTTAGGTATTTGAAGATGATAAACACATTTTAGAATTTATTAGCAACTCTAAGGTTTTTTAAAGATAAATCATTGAAGAAATTGATTAAGAGCCAATGAAATTGGAGGAAGGATATATAATTTTTTTTTAAAAATAGCATTCTAAATGAAATGGTAGCTCTAGAAATAATATTTTATTCTAATCCTAAGGCCAAATAAAGAGTTTTTTCAAATTCAAAAGGTGAAAAATATGAACCATACAATATGGGTAATGAGAAATAAGTAAAAAATGTGTTCATTGGGAAGTCTTGCACTTTGATATAAAAAGAAGACATCATTACCACCTTGCAAGACTTCAAGAAGTCATGGCTTGGGGTTATGAGGATCTAAAGATATTTGATACTTTTATTATTACTCCTAACATCTTATTGAAGCCAAATCTCAAGCCCTTTTGATAAAAGTGGCAGCTTGTTAATGTTTTGTAAGATCCTCTTCATATTCAAAGAAGTGTAAAAAGTTTGACAACAAGAACCATATTTCTAGTAATTCAGATCACATGGGTAACAAATCTCATACCTTCTAGGAAAAATAATGGTAAACCCATATTTTGTTGACTTAAAAATATAAATAAGGCCTCTGAGAAGGATAATTATCCACTTCCTTCCTTAGAGGAAGTACTCCAAGTTGTTAGTGTCTCACAAATGATGTTTTTGGATGGATATTTTGATTATAATAAAGTTTTGGTGATCCATGAAAATAAATTGAAAGTAATATTCACTAGCAAATGTGGGACTCTTGCATACAAGAGGATGCCTTTTGGACTGATCAATGCAAGGAAAAATTTCTAGAGAGTTGTGGATATGGAATTCAAGGGTTTGGTTGGAAATTATATCATTATTTATATGGAAAATTTGACTATTTTCTCCAAAATAGAGCCTATCATGTTGCAAACCTCTAAAAGATACTTTAGTGTTGTAAGGATCATGACATTTCATTAAATATGAAGAAATGTATCTTTGAAGTAATGAAAGGTAAACTCTTGGGTCACATAATTTTGAGAGGTATTTCTATAGATCAGATAGATTTGAAGTTATCCTAAAGTTGGGCATGCCTAGTAATAAAAAAGAAATGAAACCTTTCTTCATAAATATAAACTTTGTTAGGAAATTTATTATTGGTTTTGGAGAAATTGTGAAACCATTGAATGACATGCTCAAGAATGAGGCTAAGATTGAGTGGAAAGTAGAAGCCAAACAAGCCTTCAATGAAATTAAACAATGCATTATGGAAGCTCTAGTCTTAATTAGGCTCAACTATACAAAACCTTTCTACATTTACTCTTTTACATCTGAACATTTGTGTACAACTATTTAACAAAATGGGAGAAAATAAAAGATGAAAGACCAATCACATTTATGAGCTCCCATTTCAATAATTCCAAAGTGAGATATCCTATCATGAATGCACAATACTTATTTTATTCCTAAACTAATAATTAGTGGTTTTGATTCATTTTGAAGATGTGAAATTGGTCAAATGAATCCAATACTGGTGCTTATCAGATTGGGTTATATAGTAGCAACTTGAATTTTTCTCTTATTTTTGTGATTTTTATTCCTTACACTTTCTTTTTTAGGACCAAGTCCCCTCTTTTGAATGGTGATTATGATGATTCCCCAACTTCTCTCATGTTATCCCTAGGAGGCTTAGGTTTCATAGCATGCAAAAACATGAAAAATTCTTGATTATGACACTTAATTTGGTAAGTGTGTTCCTCATCAATTAAGATATTTTTTACAATTCAAAATATTGCATACATCCAATTTTTTAGGATTATGCTTAATGGTCTCTAATAATTAGTGTAAGTCATAAGGAGTTTGATTTTCTTCTTGTTCTTGTAGGAGGAAAAATCTAATGCTTAATTTTTTTTTTCATATGGTGTAAATACATAGATTAGTGGACATTTTTCTCAAAAATTTCTAAGACTTTTGAGGATTTTTTATTTCAATAGTGATACGCATTATATACTTCTCACAAAATTCGCCTATGCTCTTTTCATCTTTGTCGTGAAATTTTTTAATTGGTTCTACCTAAACTAAGGGTATATATACCATATTTTAAAATCTAATGGAGGTTACAAGTGAGGTTTTCTCAGCAAGAATATCATTTATTAGGTCTTAAGGGTTGTTCATTGATTCATTTTTAAGTGATTAAGCATACATATTATCATTTTTTCCCTTTGTACTTATGTGCCTTCGATTTTTTAAGGATGTTAAAAGAGTATAAGACTCACTCGTTGGTGCTAGAGAAGTGTAGGACTCACTCATAGGTGTGAGGGGATTCTAGAATTCTCTTAGGGTCATTAAGGGAGTGTAATACTCACTTGTTGATGTGCCCCTTGGAGGTTCAATAGAAGTTGTTAGTAGGTCAATGGCAACAACAAAGCATACCATAGGCTACCATATGAGGTATATGGTACCGAGAAAAGGCATTAGCCATAGTTAGTAGGCATCTCCCTTCAACGGAATATATGTATATGTGATAGAAATCATAGGGGATAGATAGAATATAGAAGATAAAATAGGAATATCATACCAAGAAAAGACTAAGACCTAAATTTTGTATTTGTTTATAATATAATATAAAGGAGTTATAAGGATTACATGTGTGTGCAATGGATGTATGAGAATTTTCTTTTGATATTATGATATTGTGTGATATGTATGCCTTATAGTTTCTTACAGCACATGCTTGTTTCTCTTATTGTATCCTCTGGGGTATAGATCCCTAGATAATACTTTCCCAAATTCTCTTGCCAACATTTGGTTTTGTTTTTGGGACCTTGGAGAGAACAGTAAAGAAATTAGAAGCATAAAAGGAGTAAATTTGGCAAAAAAATATTTTTTTGTCAAACCCTAAGGGCCACCTTTGTGAGAGGGGGGTAGGCCAGTAGGGGATGACAAATGGAAAGGGGGAAGCGATCCTGGAGATCCCTAAAAATATGCAACAATTCAAGATAATCTTTCAAAATTAAGATATACATATGGAAAGAAGAATAAAGGTCTAGACGAAGAAAATGTATGGGAATGGGAGAAAACAAGAAGAAAAGAGAGATATTTGAAATCATCAAATTAGGAATGAAAATGAGAATATAAGAAATGAGACTAATACAAACCCAAGAAAGAGAGGAAAGGTGCCACAAAAGAGAAATATAAAGGAAAGAAAAAGAACAAGTAGGAAAAATGGCAGAGGAAATTTTAAAGAAAAGAGGGGAGCATGCCAAGAAGGGTGCTACTGAGTGTGCTGATGTGGGAGCAACCAACAATAAGAAAGGAAGAGGAAAGGAACCATAAGCCAAGGATACTAAAAATGAGTAAAATGGAAAAGTTTTGGAACCTAAAATTAATCTTAAGGATTTGTTAACTAAACATAAACCAACACTGACCATTAACAAAAAGACACAATTGGAAATGAAAAGGTATGAAGAAAATACATCACCCTCAGAAAAGGAGTCACCCCTCATGTCAGATATAATACACATAGATATAGATGAAGGAAAAGAGGAAGGTAGAAAACCTGAATTATGGACAATATATATATAGTAAATTGGGATATTATAGAAGGTAATAATCAATCTATTAAGTAGAGAACCATAGAGGAAAAAAATAATTGTGAAAGGTCGATAAGTGACACCAAGTCTAGCTCCATCTTTAGAAATCAAATAATTTGTACCACAAGTCAGGGGGAAAACTCATCAAAAGAAGACTTGGCTTTAATGAGGAAAATACCTATCTTTGAAAAGGATACTAATGTTGCAAAGCATGTTTTCTTATCAGAGACAATATGGAAAATCTAGAACAAACAATGAGAAAGCACGAAACTATTTGACTTCATCGGTTCCTTCATAGATGAACCATTAAAGTGGTATCATAAAGCATATCCAAAAAATAATAAGCCTTGGGATGAAGTGAAACAAGCATTTTTAGAAAATTTTGATAGTTTGGAACTCCCAATGGAAGGAGTAAGCAAGTTAAGAGAATTATCTCAACGGGAAGATGAATCGATCTTAGAATTTGATAGAAGATTCGAGGAAGTAACCCAGAGACTAGAAGAACCATTAAATGATAATAAAAAAAAGAGGGAGTGGTTCCTCTCTTCCATAACTCTGGAACTTAGAATGGCTCTAGATGGTTGACATTTTGGATCATATTCAGAACTAGTCACATTAGCATACCAGAGAGAGGGTCAGTCATGGAGGAAAATGGAAAATGAAAAAGAAAACAATAAAATAGAATGATTACAATTATAAATGGACCAATTTCAGCTAAATGAAATAGGAGATTGGTCCACAAAGGCCTAATATATGGTGTTCTTATTGTGGTAGAGAAGGCCACATGCAGAATGAATTCCCAATGGAAATAGGAGAGAAGGAAAATGCTCTAAGGGTATACCTCCACATCATCTAAAAACCAAGTTCTCTATATTGTGGCATTTTCTAAGAGTGGGATAGCTACAAGACATTAGAATTCCCATCCCATAAATTTTGGGTGAAAGAAGAACCAAACTATGACAAGGAAATGGCCTACATAAAGGGACTGGAAGAAGGACCATTATATGCCCAGGATCATGAATTTTAGGTCCTACAGTGGAAAAACTAGAGAAATGATAATGTTATTCAAATTTCGTATCATACAACGATAATGGCCCATATCGATGAGGAAGAAGAAGAGTTGATGCCACCTAATATAATTATGGAAAGTTGGGGCACTTCACTATGGAATGTTGGGGAGAAAAGAGAAAGTAGTGCATATTTTGTAGTAAGACCACAACATGTTTAACTATGAAAAAGTGCACCAACACTACGAGAATGTATAATCACAAGGCCAAAATGACAAACAACAAGACTCAAATACAACTAGGGGGCTAGAATCCTCCTCAAAACACTTAAGAACCTTGAGGAAGGAACCGAAAGGTGCCACAAATATGAAAAAGATGAGGGTTATACAAAAAGAGAGAGTAGCATTAAAGTAGAATACCACACAAAATTTAGGCCCAATAAAAAGGGAAATGCAACAATGGTAACCAGACAAGGCACATACACCAAAAAGATAAATGCAGTGACCACAAAAGATGAGGAAAGCTCTGAAGGGGAATAAGGGTTCCACCCCAATAAAGAGCAACACAATAAAATAGTAAAACAAGCTAAAATAATTATTGAACAAGAGAAAGAAAAGGAGAAATAACATAACAGATACTTTATAGAGCAAGAAGTGAAATCAATTAAATAACTAGCAAAATCAATAGGGTGGCATGACCTACTTATGAAATTAAAGCAATTTAGTAAATTTTGGAACAAGAAGAACACAGCGCTAGTTAGAACAGTAGGAAAACATTGGAAGACAAGACCAATAATAAATGATCTCCAGATACACCATAAGAAGATTCCCAATTTAATGGTTGATCTAAGATCAGATGCTAACTTAATTCCCAAGAATATCTAGGAGTATCTAGGAAGACCGATACTAGATCCAACTCCCTATAATATCAGCTTAGTGAATGGTACCAAAATGAAAACCCTGGGTACCTAGAGAAATGTAGAAGTTACTGTGAGAGGAGTGAATAAAATAGTTTATTTTTAAGTAATAACAATGAAAGAAACTTTTGATTCATTTAATGCATTGTTAGGCTTGAGGTGGTTTATAGACTTAGAGAATAATCAATGATAAGAAGGAAGAGATATCATTTATGAATGACAAAAGGGTGGTCCATATATCCTTGGGTAAAAATAAAGAAGAACCCTATATAGAGGAAGTCAATATGAAGGAGTATGAGGAAAATGACCGGACTCTAAACACCATAACCATACTAGAAACTGAACCTCTAGAAGAGCCCAATTCAGAGGGAGAAATTGAGATAAATGACATCAAAGGGAGTATCAACAGTGAGATGATACTAGAGGAATGGATATTATCAAAGAATATTTGGTTCCCAAAGGGTATTTATGATAAGGAAAACACAAGTAGAAGAAGGCAGTGTAGCGCAGGACGTGTGTGATACCATAGAAAAGGATAAGGAAGATAACAACAAAAATCCTTGACAAGTATGTCACATTACAAAGGGAAAATATCAAAATCAACTACCCAAATACTCTAGAGTAGGTGATCCACTACCATATATAGCCCAAATAGAAAACATATTCCCCATTAAGTATAGAGGCTAAAAAAATTGCTGCATACTCTTATGTGCATTGTCGCCTATTGGTTCAACACACACAAAAAAACCATTTCAAAATGGGAAATGATGAGGTAAAAATAACCTCATCATAATAATACCATAAAGACCTATTTCATATATGAAAAATCCCTATCCTCTTCCAATTAAATAAATTTTAGGAGAAATAATTGCTTAACTTTTAAAGAGAAATTGTACAAACTTTATTTCTTTTGATTTCTTAAAGTATTTTTCCAATACAGATTTAATGGGTTATCTTAAGTGTTTTGTAGGATAATAATTGGTCATCAAGTTGCAGATTAGAAGCATTCAGATAGCACGTGCTCCAGAACAAGTTGAAGGTGTGCACTGGAAACATGCTCTAGAACTTTAGGGTGATGGACCGAAGATATAGTTACTCTTTAAGTCATAATTTTTGTTATGCTTTAAGTCAAAAACTTCATGGCTCAACTTGAGCCTCTTTAATACTATTGTAATGGGTTTTAAAAACATACAAGTTATTTGTAGATCTATTATAGACTTTTTCAATGGTTATCTAAACCATCTGAAATATAGGATTTAGTTAGAGTTTTTCTATAAAAGATGTAATCTCTAGAAGCAAAATATTCAGTGACAAAAGTAATGTTATGCTGTCAATATATTTTCTGAGCTTATGAATAAAGAGATTGTCATATAAAATTTCTGAGTTATGAGTTATGGATAATAATTATGGTTGATAGAAGCATTTCTGAATTAATTATGGATGTGAGCTGAGAACAAACGTGATAACCTGTGAGTTGGCCACTCGAGGGGAGATAACTTAAGTAGATAAGTGTTTTCCTTTATTAAATTATTATTTTGTAGAGAATTATTGAGTTTGTTGTTGTGAAATCTAAGTTCTGAAGTACTTGTCGTCTTTCACTTCCGTAGTTTTTTCATTCTTAACTGTTAGAATCTTTGTTGAATAGGGAGGATGTTTAATGAATTGTTTATAAGTTGTTATGCTTCTGTAGTTTACTAGTTCTTTAGTTTATTTGTTTTTATACTCATTCACTTAGTTGTCATGCTTTTTTTTAAATTAGTTTTTTTTCTATGCTTTTTAGTTTGCATATTTCCTACTTTCTTTAGGATAAATTGTTTTACAGTTTCTTAGTTAGACGGCCTTAGGTTAGAATTAATATTAGTTGCTATAAGAAGTTAGAAAATCTAGGGGAGATAGTCCAGACTTCTTTTATTGCAAATTTCCTTGAACACTACCTGGTTGACATATTGAATTTAATCTTCTAAAGTAATGGGATTTAACGACAGCCTATCAGGAAACATCTAAAATATTGATTAAGGAAAGATTTCTACTAGAGATAGGAGACTATGAAGATATACCCACCTACAAAGGGGATATTTTTTCATAACATCACTGAGATATATGTATACATCATTGGGAGGAAAACTATGAGTATGATGATAGATTATATATTCAATTATTTTACTAGACGTTGAGTCTTGTAGTAAAAACATGGTATATTAACCAAGAAAAATGGGTGGAAACTCAAACATGAGTTGAAATAACCATAGATTTTCTCCATACTTTTATCTTTTTCAGTGAAAACCCCCAAATCCATGCTACACTACTTTGGATGAAAGAAATCATCTTCAATCTGGTAGAAAAGAGTGAAATACCAGTACCGCAACCCCATTCCAAACCATCTGTAGAATGATTTTTCAAATATAATAATTGGATGAAATGAGAGGTAACCAATTCTCAATAAACCATTTTTTTGTGGTACAAGATGAAGAAGAAGAACATACACCAGATATAGAAATAGACCAAGGGGAGAGGGAAATAGAAGAATCCACTACCCCAAAATAGAAGTGCTGCAATGAACCCCTAAAATTGAAAGAAGAAAACATTGTGGCAAAGGGATATCCTAAATTAGCATGAATAGGTGATTATTGGGATGAAAAGGTAGTTGCACAAATGATAGAAGACGTAATGGAATTCCAATATTTCTTCCCTCGAAACTTTACCGAAATGAAAGGAATCAAGGAGGAAGTTGGAGTTATGAAGATTCAACTCAAGGCACTAAACCAGTCCAGAAGAGGTTGTGTAGATTAAACCCCAACATGAAAAGGAAAGTAAAAATGGAAATAGATAAGATGTTATCTATTAGGATAATCAAACTAATAAAGGATGCAAACTAGAGAAATCCAATGGTAGTACATAACAAAAAGATTGGAGAGATAATGGTGTGTGTTCACTTTCAGGAATTAAACAAAGCATGCCTACATGATCCATTCCGCACACCCTTTATAGAAGGAATGTTAGAATCAGTAGCTGGAAGGGAGATTTATTCATTCACCAATGGCTTCTCTAGTTACCATCAAGTGAATATCAAGGAAGAAGACCAACCGAAGACCACTTTTGCTATCAAATTAGGATCCTATATGTATACAATAATGCCATTCAAATTAAAGAATGCCTCGAAAATATTCATTTGAATAATGATCAACACTTTTATATATTTTATACATTATTTCCTTTAAGTTTACTTAGACAACTAGATGGTTTATGGCCTAGTGAAATATCATGCCCAGGTTCTCCAAATGATGCTAAACCAGTGTAGAAGCATGTAGATATCACTGAACCTAAATAAATGCACATTTGTGGTACCATATGGGACACTTCTAGGCCACATCATATGCAAGGAAGGATTAATGGTAGACCCCATGAAATTGGCTCTAATCCTCAGCTTACCGCCATCGAAGAACACTTTGGAAGTCAAGACATTTTAATGGTATAGAGGATATCACAAAAATTTCATTAAAGGATATACTGAAATTACAACTCCATTAGAAGACATCTTGAAAAAAAAAAGCCCGAGTATAGAATGGAATGACAAAGCACAAAAGGCCTTTGATACCTTAAAACATAAAATTACAAATGCACCAACTGTAATCTTTCATATTGGAATAATCCATTTCATGTTAATGTAGATGTCTCTAAGATAGCCATAGATACAGTACTCACCCAACCAAAGGGAAACAAGGATCATCCTAGAGCTTTTTCTAGTAGGAAACTATCTATGACAAAAATGAACTATACTACTATAGAGAGAGAGAAGCACCAACAATGGTGTACGCCTTACAAAAGTATAGACATTATTTACTGTCCACACCATTCACTTTCTTTACGAATCATGAACCCCTCAAGTATCTATTGAACAAACCGGTAACCCATGGGAAGATATCTAGATGGCTATTGTTATTCTAAGAATTTGACTTTAATATTATGGTAAAAACCAAAAAGAAAAACCAAGGGTCGGATTACTTGTTACAGATTGAAACCAAAGAACTAGATGCACATGGAGAATAATTACCTGATACACATCTATTCCACATCACTACGACACCAAAATAAGACATTTCAATCTTTCTTTTCATAGGCGAATTCCCAAAAGGAATATCTCTGCAAGACAATAAATCATTAGTGCGAAGAGTTGCATTGTACACATTAGTAGAGGGAGAGCTACACCATATGGGGAAATATGATATCTTAAGAAGAGTTGTATATAAACATGAAAGGAAATCCATTTTACAAGAGGAACATGAAGGAATTTTTAGAGGACATAATTTCAGAGAAACTACCGTGAGAAGGGTAACAATTGCAGGCCTCTAGTGGACAACTTTACATAAAGATGCCATAGAATATGAAAATGGATGAGATATCTACCAAAGGGTAGGGAAACCTACTGCATAAGATGAGATTCCATTAAGACTAGTCTTAGCCTAAAATCCATTTGAAAAGAGGACGATAGATTTTATAGGGCCAATTGACCCTCTGATAAAGCATTCAAAATCCAGATTCATTATAATCAAAGTAGAATATAAGACAAAATGGGTAGAGGAAAAATCAATGAGATAATGCACCATAAAAACTACCACAAAGTTCCTATATGAAAACATCAGCACAAGGTATGGATGCCCTCTAGTCATAGTAAGTGATCAGGGTAAACACTTTGTGAACAAGAAGATAATGGAGTTACTGCAAAACTTTATGGTAACACATAATAGAAGCTCTCCATATCATCCACAAGAAAATGGATCAAGTGAAGCACTCAACAAAATAATTGGTAAAGCATTTTAAACAAAGATATATGACATGAAATAGATAGATTGGAATGTCAAAATACCCATGGTACTCTGGGCTATCGCACTGCCTATAAAAGGACTAGTATTTTCACACCATTTCAATTGGTATATGGACTTGATGCAATAGTACCCATGAATTTCATAATTCCTAACATATGTACCACATTGACTTTGTGGTTAGAGGAGGATCAATTCTTGATGATAAGAATAGAAGATTTAGAAAATTTAGATGAATTCCAAAAAAATACAATATACAACCACTAGTTAGAAAGGAAAAGGAAAAAGACATGGCATGACCAAAACTTGTGGTTAAAACATTCCAAACAAGGGATCTAGTATTGTTATACAAAAAAAAAATTAAGAAACAAGGAAAACTAAAGGTCTGGTGGTTAGGACCATACTACATTCACAACATAATTGAATCTAGAGTAGTAAAGTTGAGAAAAATGGATGAAACACAGGTAACAAGGCATGTTAATGGAGCATGCTTGAAATATTATCACCTATCACTAGATTAAAAATATAAAAACATGAACATACAATGTATAATATGTACCATAGTTAGATTAGGAAAATTAAAAATATAAAATATAAAAGTCACCTGCCAAATCACTAAAATGACTAGGGAAACCAGTGAAGTGAGAAAAGCATTAAATGCACAGCTACCACTCCATCGTAGAATAGTTCATACCCCACTAACACAAATCTATATAATACCATTTTTTACTTCAGTCCTTAGAATTGCAATCATAATCTAAGTATGCACTAAGCATCCTTTGAGCATTTCACAACCTCTCCAAAAACTCACAAATCCTTCTTGCACTAAAATGGACACTCCCATAGTAGTGAAGGTCTCAAAGAAGCGCAGACCCATATTCAAACGATACTGCTACAAGTAACTGGAAACATAAAAGGATGGTGCATTCTCATTGGTACCCCACAATGTTGTGTATTTGGAGGATTTCTAAAAGTACATCCATGGATAAATAGTTGAAATCAACCACATAAAGTTGGAGGACCTCCTATACAAGTTGTTGGAGGATGATGACAAAACCTACAAACCAGAATATATGGATATTGGATGAAAGAATCTTGATCTATGGAAAGATTACCCAAATTTTTATGATGAGGATGCATGGGTTTGAATCATCCTGAGTCAAGTACACAAGAATTCATGTACCTAGATAATCCCTACAAAATCACAAAGGCATCCATCCATGTGGTGACAAGGTTGCATATGGAAGGAAAAATTCCAACCAAAAAGGCCATCAAGAATAGCGAGGTTGAATAGTTGACCAGAGCTACCTTCAATGGCAGAAGTTTGAGTGTGAAAATAATCACAAATCTCAGGGTTTGGTATGTAGCGATGGGAATTTCTTATAAAATCCACTACCCCAACCAAGAGGACTCTACAACCACCACCTCCATTCACACCGCCTATCAGATGGTGGTAGATGGAAAGTACTTTGACTTGTGTGAAGTCATGAGGGAGTAGTTTTTAGAGAATATCCAAAAAATTAAGAACTTCAAATACCATTTCTGATATGGTACACTCCTCATTTTCTTAATATTTTACTTTCTAAATAAGCTACTAAACTTTAAGGGGAGGGTTTGGAAACTTAACCATACTTTCACAACACAAATCAAGTATCATATTCGCTAGTTCCTAAACCTACAATCATACAAAGCCACATACTGGGGGTTTTTCAAAACCTTCCAGGAACAAATGCAAAAGAGGGAAAGAATCCCCTATGCCTCTACCAACAATATGTAAACACCATAATATTCTTAGTAGACAAAGACTACACATATATGGAGGCATTTGAACCACGTATCATCTAAATTTTGACACTACCATATGAAGTATCTACATAGGAGATAGATGCATATGTGAAAACCCTACTACGACATCCCAAGGATACTTCTACAAAAAGGTTTAAAACGTACAAAGAGGTAATTGATAAAAAGATTGGACAAGAAGCCAAGGAGGACTTAGAGAAGAACAAATGAAAACTCTATAAGAAATGGGAATATTAAAAGGAGGGTTCAAATAGTTTTTGATTACCACAACACAATCAAAACCCCTCATCAAAAGGCTAAGAAGGACCCATACCACCTCACTGAGGAAGTTAGAAGGGCCTTCAACATCTACACCAATAGTGTCTCACCTTGAGAATCCACCATAAGCCCTAAAAAGAACCAGACAAGCAAGGCCTAAACAAAGTTCCAAAAGGTAGATGGAGGAAGAAGCAAAGGAAGCTGACATAGACGAAATATTTGAGGATGAAGAAGAGTTTGAACAACCTCTTAGGAAGAACAAGAGAGGGAAGCAAGGTTTGGTACCTCCACCAACAAAACTAGAGCAACCATAAGAAACTCCAAAGCTACCAAAAATAAACCTAGAGGAACAATCCCCAGAGCAACCCAAAGAACTAATTAACATCTTAGAAACATACAATGCCATACTTCATTGAGATTCTACCACAAATTCTTAAAATACAAGGATTACAATGCAAAAAATAAATATAGAATAATTTAATTCCAGATGAGATATGTAAACTACTCCAACAAAGGCCTCAAAAAGACAATGAAAGCATTTTCAAAACAAATTGGGGCAGTAATAAGGACAAAAAGGGCTAAGGCCCTGGCAAGAGATGAAGAAATAAGGTATAAATAAATTTTGGAAGTCAACCCAAACATCACCACGGAACAAAAGGAATCACTGGCCTAAAAACAAGCACAAGAGCTCCACACAAAGAAAAGGATCAAAAAAATCATGGAGGACATAGAGGTCATCCAGAAGGAGACAAAAGACAACTCAAAATTTGTATGAAGAGAGGAAAAATAATAAAGAACGATTCGCGGGTCTGACTCCAAAAGATGAAACTCCTAGAGAGATTGGGACCGATCCAGGAGACAATATGGAGAGACAAGAAGAAAAGGGGGATAGTTCTGGAGAAGAAGAAAAGAACAAGGAAGATTCCATAGAATTATCTACACCCTCAGATACCATATCCACACTTAAGAACATCTTGGCACAGCAACAACATATTCAAACAACACCATCGTCCCAGTTGCTGCAAATACTAGTGGTAGGGTCACAAGTAAATTTATCTAGAATGTCACCCCTGCAAAAGATATAACTAGGGGACATCTTCCATGCAACCCCTCAAGAGGACTTACTGAAATATCATGTCCAACATGTTGAACAACCAAAGGATGTGGTGCTCACATTATAGAATGATATTCCCCATCTTTCGTGGGATACTTCTCCTGCTACCTCAACAACTAAAGTAGCTAGTGGATAGCCTACAAGTATATTTTTCCTCCGCAAAGGCCAACATCATCAAAGAGGCCCAAGATGATATGGTAAAGCAGAAAACCAAGGCATTAACCAAAATATGTACTACCACATAATCCCAACTCAAGCGATAAATCAAACAGATCAAGGATAGCATCAAAGAGGTCGAGGTGATATGCAAATTTTTTTTACAGTGGAAAAATACAATAAATAACCTTCACAACTAGATAATTCAGCTTGAAGACCATAACACACAAGTGGCCTATGATCCACTGCATGACCCATCTAGAGCTACAAGGGATCAAGTGGAGAATATTCACATTCAACTACAACTCCATACCCAAAGGGAGCTAGTAAAAAAAAAATACAAAAATTGAGGGAGTCTATCAGTAGCGAACTAAGACTCCTCCAACTCATTTTGAAGGAAGAAAACATATAAGAGCCAACATCTCAATCCCAAATACTCTTCGAGAGGAAGAACATACACTAGCACATATACAAGGACAAATAGGTACACTCCTACAGGAAAAGGGACACTGGACTTCCACATTAGCCAAAATGAAGATACAATACCAACACCTCTTTCCTAATTGATCATCATGTCTTGAGGACAAGCCATCATTTTAAAATGGGGATGATGTTATCAGGTCAAGGCTATAGCAAAGCATATCACAGACTACCAGAAGAGGTTCGTGGTACTACTAAAAGGAATTATCCATAATTAGGAATCATGTAACTTCAAGGGAATATATGTATATGCAATAGAAATCATAATGGATAGATAGAATATAGAAGACAAGATAAGAATATCATACCCAAACAGAGACTACGACCTGTCTTTTGTATTTGTTTATGATATAATATAGATGAGTTATAAGGATTGCATGTGTGTACAATGGATGTATGCATATTTTCTTTTGATATTATGATGGTGTGTGATATGTATGCCTTATATATTCTTACTGCACTTGCTTGTTTCTCTTACTGTATCCTTTGGGGTATAAATAGACTACACAAGGAGTGTTGGTGTGCAGATCTCTGAAATATACTTTCCCATTTCTCTTTCCAATAAAAGTGTAATTATTCATGAATGTGGACCTTACAAGAATTTGAATTAGTGGGAACCTTAATCCCACCATTATATTATATGATGTTTCACCTCTTTGTGGTTTTTCAAGTGTTTTGGCCCTTGGTAGAAGCATATTCCTAACTCATTCTCTAAATCCTCTTCTTCTACATTAGCAAAGATGCTAGGGTCCAACCCTTGGACAATGTTGGAGATGTTTATTTTCATAATGAGGATCTATAGTGTATAATTCATCTACCTTATAGGATGTGGTTAGGTAATCTCTCTCATTCATGGGTATATTAGGGTGAGTTCATTTTTTTATGTGACACATCTCCCTTCATGTATGTATAGATATCCATATCATATAAGATATGTTGATTACACAAATTTTATTCACCTCTTCAAAATGGAAGGTGGAAGTTTCATTATTTTCTAACTATTACATTATATTCATGGCGGTATTGGTTGATATGATCGAGCCATGCCTAGAGGTTTCACCCTTTTAAATGTCTTGTTCCCTTATTTGGTTGTAGGTTCCATGCGATGGTTTAGATTTGGTTGGAATTTATCATGGTCTAGAGTTTAGGTTTAGGTATCATAGTCAATCAATATCCTAATTTTATTTTGGTGGTATTCACTTTGAGTATAATGAAGGTTTCCATGCCTCACTTCATGAAATATATCTTAACCTAAGTGAAGGAAATGAATCTTCTAAAATAGAGTGGAAAGGATTACCTTCATTTTATGGATCCAAGATCTTCTCTATAGTAGGTTATACCCTATATACTTTTCTATCATGTAAAATTTCATTAAGTCAATCTTGGACTTAAGAGAGACAAGAGTGTAATTTTTGTAATGATTTTTTCTTAAATATTGTCAAAAACTAATAGAGTTTATATTTAATCTATGATGTTTATATTACCATGCCCCATTCTCACTAAAAGGGAAAATAAGATAATTTTGATCATTCCCCATCGCTAATAAGGGTTGTTTTGAACAAGTATTATAAATCTATACCACTAAGTACAAGACAAGATCCATGTTTATAGGTCAAATACTAGAATAGATCCTACCATAGGTTAACACAAAGGATCTATGGAGGATGAAAGAGACAATATTTGTAACTAGGAGACATGTCCCTTCATGGAAATCCACATATATATGCAATATAAATAATATGTGGAAGTAGATAAGCATAAGGATAGATATATGAAAGATATGTATATGAGCAGAGACTAAGACCTACCCTTTTGTATACAATATAATATAATATATGGAGATATAAAGAGTTAGCTATACACATGTTATGAATGAACGAATGTCTCTTTGTTATTAGTATAGTTTACATGTCCTCTTCACCTTAATATTTTACTATAAATGCTTATTTCTCTTACTATTTCCTTTGGGATATAAACTAATTACATAAGAGGTCCTAGGGTACAAATCTCTAGACTATACTTCCCCATTCTTTCCAAAAGTGGTTTTGTTGTCTAGATCCTAGAGAGAACAATAAAGAAAGTATAAAGCATAAGAAGGGAAGTGTTGAGGGTCAAAACAACACAACATTAAACATAATATTGCTATTTTATTTCTCCTGAAAGAGAAATACAACACATGGTGATCTAACTCCCAAGGTCCTGGTAATTGGTTCTCAATTATGTTGATGTCACTCAGTGGTCGATATAACTATAATGTTCAAGGGGCCTTTGTTGGTAATAAGGAACAGGACTGCATAACATCAATGAATCTATTTTAAGGGGGATTTAAATAAAAGAAAAATATGAATCAGAGCTTCAAATCAAAAGAAACATGAGTAAAATTCTTACATATCCAGACATGCATATCAATAATGAGTGTTTATTCCACCTAACCACAACCACAGCAAGATGCAATCCACAGAATAAACTATGCTACTACATACATCCATAGTGCTAATTCAAATACCATCAAAATTTACTAAACTTGCTTCAAGCAAATCACTCACTCATCATTAAACACAGATCAAATGAACATGATAACAACTTCATCCATAGATAACCCAATGATATAATCTTGAATCCAAGTTCCTTCTATTGACTTTCATCAAATAAGAAACACTTAAGCACAGCAAAATCACTGGCGTATGGATTGATTATGTACCATTAACCTTATCAAAATAGATCCAAACTTCAAAACAATAACATGAAAATGTATGAAAACTGTAAAATAACCAAGTTTCACTAAACTTTCTAGAGTATCTCTCTTAAAACATAGAAATCCTAGATCTAATCTCTACTTTCTATCATCAGGTGGCTGATCTTTTTTTAATTAGCCAACCTTTACAAAATAGAACCTAATAATACATATAGGTTCCACATGCACAAGTTTCTCTCAATTATCAATCTAGATCTGTAATTAATGGAGTTGGAACTGAACACAGAAGTGGACTGATGAACCCTTGTTCCAAGGCTAATTACTCTATTGCACCAAAAATTGATATACCAAGAAGAAGGTGAAACCAACGGATCAAACTCAGAGTTGAGCTCATTTCAAAACCCCACAAAAGAGGAGAAAATAAGATATTGCATGTGGTGAAAAGAGTCGGTTCATTATTGCACTGAATGCTCAAGGATGTACTCATCATAACTGGAGAGTACTTGTTGAAGAGTACCCGAATTAGGTCCATCCAACCAATCATCTTCAAATCTGATCCTTTCAAATTCAGTAGAAACCAACTTCTGTATCTCCTTCAACTTGATTAATTCCCTTCTAGCAGTCCTTGTCTCCCCCCTGATATCCATAAATTGATCCAATATTAGATTCTCCCCATCGTCTCCCTTTTGTATAATTTCCTCAAACCTACCCCTCCATCTTTCCCTTAGCTTATCCAAAGACAGGCCTTCTTTTCTTGAGGAATCTAGATTAATTAAAATAGCCACAATTTCCTCCAATTCAACCATCTGTTGATTCAAATCTTTCCTCATTTCTCGAACTTCTTCTTGATGCCCATGAATAGTCTTAGACTTATACCTTATTATGCTCACAGTTTTTTCCACAAAATCTGCATTATCATTCTCAAGAATTGAATATTCAAGCAAGGTGGACTTAGGCACCTTGCCAATATCTTCAAGCTTCTTAACACATTCTTTGTATTCCTCATCCTGCTTATCTAGATCCTTGGCATGTTGATCTAGATCCTTTACCAATTCAAGAGCAGCCTTATGAATTTTAAAACCTTCAACGAGAACATCATCAACTTCCTGATTGAGCTTGTCAAACTATTTTTCCACCATTCCTACCTTGATTTTCATTTGAACCAGATCATTTGCTTCCTTCTTTGTTAACAAAATTGGAGATTGAGGAAGAGCAGCTTGTTGGGAAACGGGAGTTGAAACATCTTTCAAAAATCTATGCAATTGATCCAATTGAGCCTTAAGCTCATCCTTTCTTTGTTTATCCTTGATCATCTGAGATTTAGTTGAAGAGGCCACAATATCAATCAAATTCATTTGTTGGTTTCTTGTAGGCCTTCCCAAATTTACCGTCCCCAACTGATAATTAGTGATTTGCATATCATCATGGCTCTTGTCCATTACAGGTATGCACATTCAGCAACAATCTCTCCAGCATCAGTGAGCTTGGTAGAGTGAAGAACCCGGGCCTTCTTTTTAGTTTTCTCGTTCTCAATTTCTTTCATCATCTCCTCCCAGTTCAATGGTTGTGGTTGAACAATTTGTTTTCTTTCCAATTCCAGCTTTAACCAAGTAGGAGCAACAGGAGTAGTGGTTGCCTTGGCTGAAGAAGAATCAATAGTAGTGGAAGAAAAAGGTTGTAACATTGTAAGCCTCAGTTGAGAATCAACTTCCTGCACATTTTGCTGATCACTTTGTGCCTTCTCCTGTGCTAAATTTTATGCCTCCTCCTTATCCTTCTGCTCTTGCAGCTTTTTAGCCTCCACCTCCTACTTTAAACATTCCTCTTCTACTTTCCTTTCCTCCAACATTTGATCTTGTTGCTTCTTCAGCTCTTCAACATAGTCCCATGCCTCTTTGGACTTCTTTTCATATTCAACAATCTCAATAGCCTCTTTTTCCCTTTCCAAATGTTCTTGTTCTTCCCTTTTCCTATGAGCCTCTTCTTGTGCCTTGAGCTTAGCTTCAAGAGCTTCTTTCTCTCTTCTTTGTTGGGCCTTTTCCTCTTCAAGGTTATGAATCTTCTATTGCAACATCAAATTATCTCTCTCTTCTTGTATCTTGAGCTCCTACTCCTTTTTTTGTTGTTGTTGAGCTAATTCATCAGCCTTGACCTTATCTTCCAACTCCTTCTTCTTGATCACCAAGTCATATTGTGCCTTGGTTTCCTCCTCTTGTTGCTTAGCTAATTCCTCAGCTTGTGCCTTGGCATCAACTTCTCTTTTGTCATCTTCAAAGAGTTTCCACTGATCTTCCTCAGTCAATATGTGTTCATTCCCAGCATCATCTGTCATATCAAAAGATGTTAATACATGACGCCCTTTATCAGATGGAGTCTTCTCTGAATCTGTTTCTATATCATGTATCTCAATTTCAGCCTCCATTTCTTTTAAGACCTCTGCTTCATCATGGAGGGCTCCCTTTGGTGATTCTTGACCTAGTTGTTGTGTATCAGAGGGTTGAGTAGATACCTCCCCTGCAACAGATGTAGAAGCCCCCACCTCCGCAATTGTTTCACCTTCTTGTACCTCTGGGAGATCTTGAGGAACCACCTACTCTTGTGCATTAGAAGGCATAAATTCTAAGGGTTCCTTAGGTGCCATCTTTCTCTTTTTCCTCTTATATCCTTGGGTGGTACCTACAGCTTTCCTCTTCTTAGATAATTGAGCCTCAAACTGGTTAACCCTCAAACTCACCCAATGAATACTCCTGTCCAGCACCGGTCTTGCAATCTGCTTTATGTCAATTGTCTCTTCAGCATTCCAATCTATTGGATCAAGATCTTTAGTGCCAATCTTTTCTACATTATACCCAGGGTCCAAAACTACCCCATCATCAGACAAATTTTCTGGAATGTCTTCCTTTATCCCAAACTCAACCATGAGTGGGATAGGTATCCTTTCATAATTCCTTTTCCTAAGGTCATATTCATCCTGCAAGTCCTCCCAAAAATCCTCCAACAGATTGAAGTGCTTATCAAAGAGACTGGGAAGCAAATCCTGCCACTTGTGCTTGGGATCACAGTGCTTCCTCACAGTGTACAATCCCAACTTCAAATAAACTAATTCATCACAAATAGCCTTAGCTACCACAATGTGTGGACAGCTAAAAACTCCCAACCTCATTGGAAACTTATGGCAACCAGTCTTGTGTTTGGTGCCAAACTTGTAATTAACAACCAAGGCTTGATAAATAAAATCCATTAGAATGATCCTATCACCACAACATCTAGGCAGTAAATGGGGGTGGCGATCAAAGTCTGCTAACCTAAAATAGGTGAATGTGTGGTACTGGATAAACCAATGCCCCCACTCATTCACAAAATCCATTGCCTCCCTACTAAGCCTATATCATGCATCACCATTAAGCTTGTTAATAATGACATAAAGAAAGGCATCATTTACCCTTCTATAATGTTGCTTTGATGCCTGCAAAGTGAGCTGATTATAATGCTCCCACACTTTCTTTTGTCCTTGGGCTTCCCCCATTATACCCACTGTTTGAAGTCCAAGAAAAATCCCCATTCGAGCAGCAACTACATAGGATTTCATAAAGAAACACTTGGTTTCCCTCACTCTTACCATTTGATTGTGAATGTTTTCTGATACCACCATTGGTCGATCAAATTGTTGCCTTCCATCCAAAATAGTTTGGATGAAAGGAAACATCGATTCCTTAAACAGTGAAGCATCCCTTTTTCCAAACACCCTAGAAAGGAACATGATTATGTATACAATCTCTTTACCAAAGTCTTCCCTCTTAGGCTAGTCTGGAAGCTTGGTAAGAGACTTCTTCTCCACCCTCATCCAAGTCTTATTCATGTGAGATCTATTATTTTCCTTATTATCACTGTAAAGCTTCAAAGCTTTTGCTTCATTCAATTTCCTAGGATTCTTGGGATCAGGTACATTAAACAATAATTTTATCATTTGAGGTGTTAATTCAATAATGGCATTACCCTTTACATCCACACACTGCCTAGTAGTAGGATTATATGCTCCAACTGCTGCAAAAATCAACTCCAGACACTGGACAGATAAGGGGAAAAGTGCAACATGTGCAACATGTGCCAGCCCTGATTGAACAATCCTTTCCATCCTTCCTATGACCTGCTCCTCAATGAATGTATCCTCATGCAATTCTTCATAGTTAAAAGGGCCCAAATTGGTGTCAATAATATCAGCCCAGTCAAAATCAACTTTGCTAGCTCTGAGGGAAAATTCCTTGTGTTTGCATCTCAAAGTATATGGAAGTTGTTCCACCTTGATATTCTTTGGTCTAACTCCTTGCCATGAAGTTTCACCTGGTTGGCTTCTCTGAGAAGCCTCATCTGATGCCCCCGACATTTCTTAATTTATGCCAGAAATTTTTGTATTAGATGAACAAAACATCCAAGTTAGTCAAACATATAATACCCTTCTCTACCCTCCTAAGATAATATTTACTTAGTCAAATTATGCCTTCATTAGAGGCAGAACCATAGAAGTATTAGGCATAAAAAACATCCCTTATCATATGGCGGGGCCAGGATTGGAATGAGACAAGAACCAAAACAAGATCAAAATTGGGACCAGAATGGGAACCAAACTAGAATTATTTGTTAGTTCCCAAATTCAACTTCGACTCCGGCTCCGGTTCTGATCAAGAAAAATTATAAAGACACAACATCGTAATGAGCGGGAGCAGAATAGTTTCAGGATCTAATCACAAATGATAACAACCTCGAGAAGAGTTCCTTCCCAAGTTCGCTTCCACCAATTCAAGATGTGAAACGAAGGGTATTTCAAAAAGGCATAGTCACATGAATTTTAACCCCTAGGTCACATGGGCTTTAAAGGAAACCAGGAATAGCATAGTTTAACTCCTCTAACAGCTCCACCATACAAAAGGAAATTTAAACCCTAGAAAAGACCATTTTACAAAGGTTGTCGAGAAAACCCTAGTTTTCTTGACACGATTCTAAAAATTAGGGCATAGTGAAAATCCCACATGGAAAACACAGAGTCGATGTGGGATGGAAAGAAGAGGGGTTTCAAAATGGATTTCATCACTTAAGCATGGAAACCCCCACAAAAATTGAAACCCTAGTTAAGAACTAGGGCATGACAAAACAGACTCATCACGAATGCAACAGTAGAACAAACAATAGAACAAAACAACAAACAAAAAATAAACCAAAAATAGAATGGGACAGAAAAGAAATGACAAAAGAAACAAAACAAGGAAAGAAAAGAAAAAAACAAGCGAAGAAATTCACAGAACAAAAACCCTCTTGTGAATACACCAAAACAAAACACCTGAAAGAACAAACGGGAGATGAAAAAGCAAAGAAACCTACCTCAAAACCCTCCCCAGGACTAACCAAAATTTAGCCAAGATTCGCTCTGTAACTCTCCTCCATGATCAAATCAATCCTCTCGAGACTTTCCTAGCTATGGTTTGGTTAAACGCTTTGAATAATAATGATAATGAGCTAGTTTAAACATAATTAAACCTTTAAAAATTGATTCGCGCGTGTGAAGAGGACAACAACCAAAACAAGACACAAGAGGACGGGGGCGGAGCCAAAACCAAAACGGAACTTTTACAAAGTTTGAAGTTTGATTCTGGGTCCAAGTTCTGGCCACGACCAAGAAGCGAGAAACAAAACACACAAGCACAAAGGGAAGCAAGACCAGAGTGAAAACTGAACCTGGCCCAAAACACCAAGAACGACGAGACAAAGCAAACGAGCGGAGTCGGAGTCAGAATGGGGACTCAATCTGGAATTTTGAAACTTCCAATTTAAGTTACAATCCTAGTTCCGCTTCCACACAGGAAAAAATAAAATGCAAGAAAATGACCAACAATTCAAGAGACGAACTAACCCAAGAGTTGTTGAAAACAACCAATAGACAAAGAAGGAAAAACAAAAGAGAAAATGGAGTCGGAGTCGGAACGAGATCTGAACTAGAAACCTTGAAAGAGTTTTGTGTTCAGTTTTGGTTCTGGCCTGGCCTCTAACAGAGCAAAAGAAAGAAAGAAAGACTTAGGAGCAAAACAAACAACTCCTAAGACCCAACTAAATGACCAAAGATGAACAAAACAAAAGGGGGACCCATTTTGTTCCAAAATAAAATGGGGTGGTTATGCAAGGCATAACAGGAAGAAAGTAGGTAGAAGACTAATTTATGTCAGAACCTAAGTGCCACCTCTATGAGAGGGGGATAGACCATTAGGGGATGAAAAATCGAAAGGGGGAAGGGATCTGAAAAGACCCCTAAAAAGATACAACTATTCAAAAAAATTATTTCACCCATGATATATATATATGTAGTGTTGTAAATTGTCTCCCTTGACAATTTCACACTATTTTTTTCTCCCCTTAAGTAATTAGACCTAATTGAACACCTAATTTCCTAAATTATGCATTTTTTGGCTCATTTTCTCATTTTTTGACAAATTGCAAGCACAAAAAAATGCATTCATTTAATACTTTTCCCCTGACTCCTTAATTCTTGAAAAATAGGTATAGGACAATGAATCCTAGGGTGCTTATGTCCCCCTATTTTGGCTCCAAATTCAAATATGTTGGTGTCAATATTTTATTATTTGAATTTCAAATGTCTATTATTGGCTATCGAGATTTAATTTTTGGGAAATTAGAATAATTGCATATAAATACCTAGTTATTGTATCATTTGAAAAGTAACAAGCAAATATTGGAGAAATTATTGTCAAGAGCAATATCAAGAAAGTCAAGAGTAGAATTTCATAGATTTATTGCAACAATTCAAGATCCAAGCATCATGTCAAAGTGTATGTGAGATCATGTTTATGTTATTATATTTTTGTGAATACTAACCCTTGTAGGTCTCCAAACAAGCAATATTCAAACCTTGAAGAGATTTGTATTAAATTCAAGCCTTTAAGGAAGCCATTGAAGGGTGGCGATTTGCAGAAATTTGTTGATTCATCGTTCCCTTTTATCATTCCTCTCTCTTTGAATGTGTAGGTTTTAGGTTTGAAGAAGAGTGGAAGAATTTTTAAGGCCAATTATACATTATTGCATTCAAATCCTACATCTTGACAACTCACGAAAACTTAGTTACAGAATTATTCGACAGTGTGACAATCGGGGGACAAAATCCCTGATCCAACACCAGAGGACTATGAAATCAGATCTGAATTATCCCTACAAAGACCTAAGCACCTTGGGCGACTTATTCCAAAAAATTTAGCTCCAAATATATATCAAAGGTGCACAATTTCTTGCTCAATACCTTTATATGGTTTGTTTCTATCTGTGACTTTCCAGATCTGCTATTTTTGCATTAGAACAATCATTTGTATCATTAGGTCAATTGAATCATTCATTTCATCCTTAAGGTCATTACAAATTTGTTCAAGGTTCAGTTGACTCACGTTTCAAGTTGTAATTCAATCATATATCTTGTCCAAATCTAATCAAACCCCCTTTTATTTAATGAAAAAAGGAAAAAGTGTTAGACCCCCACAAAGGGAGATCTCCCCGAGAGGGTCTCACATTTTCCACCATTTCACATATATAAGGAATAATGGAAGTTTGGATTTGAAGAACACATGGGAAAAGGAGATAACAATAGAAGGGAAGTAATTAAAATAATTAAGTTGGGAATGGAGATAAATTTAAAAGAAGGGAGGTTAAAATAGATTCAATAAAGACATGAAAAATGCCACAAAAGAATTGGAGAGGCAAATAAGAGGATAAGGAATAGAACCTAGAAGTTACGAAATAAAACCATAACAAAGAGAGTGAGTGTGCCATTGAGGGTGTTGTTGAGTGCATCAATGTGGGCATTGTCGAAGAAGAAGAAGAGTGCACCATTGTGGGTGATGCTAGAGAGGATAAAGAAGATATATGCACTTAGGTTCTATCATAAACAAAATGAACCAAATCATTCAAAACATAGAATAAATTCAAGACTATGGAAACTTCAAAAAAGAAATGGAACAAGCGGTAATAGAAATCACGATGCATCCCATAAATAAGATAAATAAGGAGTGGTCACCACTAAAAAATCCAATATAAAAACTTTGCAATACAACATTTGATGACAATTACTTGGATAAAATTAGTAACCACAAGTTTATTAAAGATAAGAAACAAAGATGTGGTAACCAACCAGGAGAAGTATATGAATTTAACACCCTAGAACAAAATTACACCATCTAGAGTATTCAAAGGACACTAATCACTAAATGAAAACCTACAATAATGAAGAGAAACTTTGGAAAAATGTAACCCCTAAACAAAGAATCACCCCTAATATCAATAAAATCAAGAAGGATTTCAATAGATGAAGTAGAAAAAAATCTAGGAAAACAAAGCACATAAGAGGAAAATAATATAGATACATTGAGTGAACAATAATTTAATATAGGATACACAAATAGTGATTCAAAAGAAGAATTGATCATGAATACTACCATGAAATTGTCCATGTTTGGATAGGAGACAACTGAATCAACCAAATGTGTATTCATTCTGGAGTCTCTATGGAAAAGACAACACCTAACTAGAGACGACATAAACTATTTGAATTCGTTGGATCAATTTGAAGAGAAAAATTATAGTGGTATCAGAATAATTATTTGAACCATAACAAAGATTGGGAAATGGTCAAGCAGTATTTCCTAGCAAATTTTACCATGCCAAAACTACCTATAGAAGGAGTAAGTAAACTCTGGGAACTAATACAACATGAAGATGAACCAATCAAATAATTTGACAAAAGATTCAAAGAGATCACTAGATGAATGGAAGAACCTTTTAAGTAAAAAATAGAAGATTGAGTGGTTCATCTCTAGAGTCCTACCAAAATAAGAATAACACTTGATGGATAACATTTTAACATATATCTAGAATTAATTAAATTTGCGTACTAGATTGAAAACCAATCATGGCACAACCAAGACAAAGGAAGAGAAAACAAAGAGTTGGAGAAACTTAGACTAGGCGTAGAAAAATTGAGACTTCAACAAGATATTATGGAAAAAAGATAAATATATACACTTAGACCTAACATATGGTGTATGTAATATGAAAGAGAAGGTCATGTTAGAAATGAATGTCTCAAAGAAATAGGGGAAAAGAAAGTAAACACATTATGGGTAGACCAACAGACAGTACCCAAAAAGGTGAATTTAGTCTACTATGGGGTTTGTGGAGAGTGGTATGATCATGATACTGAAGAATAACCGTCACAGTTATTTTGATTAAGGGAAGACCCTACCACAATAAGAAATAAAGACAAACATACACTAGAATATTTAAAAGGATTAGAAGAAAGAAAACTATATGCACAGGATAATGGATACAAAGTTCCTCCATGGAAACATAACTAGAGGTCTACAAATACCACCCAAACTTTGGAGCCATACAATAACAATGGACCATTCTAGGAGGTAGAGGTTGAGATTAAGGAAGAGAAAGGAGAGAATATGCCACATGCTTCAATTGTGGAAAATTGGGACACTTTGCAACTGAATGTTGGGGGAAAAGAAGAAAATAATGTGGATTCTACAGCCAGGAAGATCATGATGCCTTCAATTGTGATAAGACATACCAATATCATAAAAAATCACCATAGAACCAAAATGATGAACCATAAAACTCTAATACGAATAAAGGAGCAAGACTCCTCTGAAAGGTGCCTAAGAACCCGAAAGAAGAAATGAGGAGATTTTGAAAGATAGGAAGGGACAAAGGATATACTACAGAAGAATGTAGTACACGAGAAGAGTACCACAAAGACACTAGAACAAAAGGAAAAATAAAGCAGTTGTAGTCACGATACAAGGTACTAATACCAAATGATAGGAAGCGGTACTAGTAGAAAAAGAGAGCTCATAGGGGGAAGAGGAATTCTAACCCACTAAACAAGAACATGATCAAATCTTAGAATAGGTTAGGAAAATCATTGGACAAGAACAAGGAAAGGAAAGATTAAAAAAAACTACTTTTTAGAACAAGAATGAAGAATACTAAACAATTGGCACAGATGGTAGGACAAAATGACCTACTTAAAAAATTGAAACTCACTAAATGATGGAATGAGAAATCTATTCCACAAGTCAAGATGGTAGGGAAGCATTGGAAAACTAGGCCCGTCATGATTAAACTCCATATTCATAAAAGGAAGATCTCTAAAGTAATGGTTTATTTAGGAGCATATGTCAACCTAATCCCAAAAATAATATGGGAATACCTAGGAAGACCCGCGCTAGAACCTACCCCATACAACATCAATCTAGAAAATGGTTCCAGAATTAAAACCTTAGGAACTTGGAGACAAGTAGAAGTAAATTATGTCAAAGGAGTAAAATAGATCATAGATTTTGAGGTAGTCACAATTAAGGAAACATTTGATTCCTTTGATGCACTTCTAGGATTAATATGGTTTGTAGACTCATGCAGAGTAATAGACATAAGGAAGGAAGAAATTACATTTTTCAATGATAGGAGAATAGTACACATCCCCTTAGGAAAGAATAAAGAATAAACCTATGTAGAAGAGGTGGATCTAGAGGAATATGATGATAATAAGAACTGAACCCCATAACTAGGATACCTACAACTAAAATTTGGGAAGAACCCAACTCAAAAGGGGGACTAGAGATAGATGAAATTGATGGGAGCATAGATAGTGAGACTGTACTAGAAGCATGGATACAAGATGAATCAAAAGTATATTCTCACTAGATCTTTGGCTCCAGAAGGTATTTATGGTCAAGATTTCAAGAGGAGAATGACTTGTAGAAAACATACCACATGACAGTGGCGCCAATAGAGAAAATGATAAAAAGAACAATATTGAAGCATCTCACAATTCCCACCATATTTCACATGGAATCTCACACATTAAGTTACCTAAATATTTCAAAGTAGGGGATTCAATATCATAAATCTCACAAATAGAATAAATATTTACAAAAAAAGCTTATAGACTTGATATCTTACTGCATACCCTCACTTGCACTGTCGCATATTGGTACAACACACATAAGCAAACCATTATAAAGTGGGAAACTCTCAAAACTCTAATAAAAGCAAGGTACCTACCAGAAGTAGGAGAATATAAGGACATACACACATACAAAGGAGATATTTTATCACAACATCATTTAGACATGTGTATACACCATTGGGAAGAAGGATACAAGTACAATGAAAAACTATACATCCAACTATTTTATTGGAAATTAAACCCCATAGAAAAACTTGGTATATTAACCAAGAGAGATGCAGAGAAACCAAAACATGGGATGAAGTAACGATGGATTTCCTCTATACTTTTTCTTTCTACAATGAAAACCCCTAGATAGATATTACATTAGCCAAGATGAAGAAAATCATATTCAAATCAAAAGAAGATCGGGAGATAGTGGTACCTCAACCTTCCTCTCTACCATCTAAATTAGAAGGTATATGGGATTATATTAAATGTTTGGAACATGAATCAACCAAAGCACAAAAACATTATTATTCAGCACACATTGATGAACATTTCCTAGAGATAAAAATATATCAATGAGAAAGAGAAATAGAAGAAGCTACCAAACCTAAGAAGAAATGCTATAATAGTCCCATCCAACTAAGACAAGCGAACATTGAAATAGAAGGAGACCCCAAGATGGAAAGAATAAGGGATTACTAGGATAAAAAAGTAGTAGCAAAAACAATCGAATCCCTCTCAAAATTTCAAGATTTATTCCCTAAAACTTTCACAAAAATGAAAGGGATTAAAAAAGAGGTAGGAGTAATGAAAATTCATCTAAAGGAAGGAGTTAAATTGGTCTTGAAAAGACCTTATAAACTAAATCCAAATATGAAAAGAAAGGTCAAAATAGAGATAGAAAAAATGTTATCTACTGGAATTATCAAAATAGTAGAGGATGCAGATTAGACAAGCCCAATGGTTGTCCAAAATAAGAAAACTAGAGAGATAAGGTTTTGCGTAGATTTCCAAGAATTGAATAAAGCTTGCATACATGATCCTTTTCACACACCATTCACCAAAGAAATCCTAGAATAAATTGCAAGAAGAGAGATATACTCATTTATTGATGGATTTTTCGAGTATCAAGTTAAGATAAAGGAGGAAGATCAACCTAAAACTATTTTTTCCACAAAATGAGGATCATATATGTACACAGTAATGCCTTTTGTGTTGAAAAATGCCCCTACGATATTCAATAGAATAATGATTAACACATTTAAGGATTTCACACATGATTTTCTAGAAGTTTACATGGATGATTGGATTGTTTATGGGCTAGTGAAATATCATGTGTAGGTACTCTACATGATGTTGAACAAATGTAAGAGCATGCAAATTTCACTAAATTTGAAGAAATGTACCTTTGTAGTACCAATTGGAACTCTATTAGGCCATATTATATGTAAAGAAGGATTAATGGTGGACCCTATGAAATTTTCCCTAATACTAAACCTATCGCCACCTAAAATGCACTAGAAGTTAATACATTTTTTCGATATATAAGGTATCATAGAAATTTCATAAAAGGATATGCCAATATTGTTGCACCATTAGAAGATATCTTTAAGAAGAAAATCGATAGGAATATTGAATGGAATGAAGATTCTAAAAAAGAATTTGATACTTTAAAATAGAAGATTGTAGAAGCACCAATCCTAATATTCCCAAATTGGACCAACCCCTTTCATTTTCATGTTGATGCTTTTGATATCACTGTAGGAGTAGTGCTTGACCAAACCAAAGGGAACAAAGACCACCCTATTACCTTTGTCAATAGAAAAATATCTTTCACAAAAAAAATTATACTACCACCAAAAGAGAGGCACTGGATATGGTCTACGTACTACAAAAATATAAACACTACTTACTATCCACCCCATTCACTTTCTTTACTGATCATAAACCTCTTAAGCATCTACTCAATAAACCGGTAACACATGGATGGATATGCAGATGGTTGCTACTATTTCAATAATTTTATTTCAAAATTATGATGAAACCTCATAAAAACAACCAAGGACTAAGCTACTTATCCCAGATTGAGACTAGAGAAGAACCAAACACTCAAGGGGAAGATCTCCTTAATGTGCATATGTTTCCTATAACTAGAGGAGTTATAGGAGATTTCCATTTTACTTTCTACAGGGTAATTTCTAAATATATCTCATTGCAAGAGAAGCAATCACTTATGTAGAGGGATGCTCCATACACCTTAGTCGAAGGAGAATTACACCATTTAGGTAGGGATGATATCTTGAGAAGAGTAGTGTATAAGCTTGAAAGGAAATCAATCTTGAAGGAAGCACATGAAGGATTTGCAAGGAGCCATAACTCTGGTGAAAATACAACTAGAAAGGTACAAATTATAGGACTGTGGTGGACAACTATTCACAAAGATTCTAAGGAATATACAAAATTTTGTGATATTTTTCAAAGGGTACGAAGATCTACCGTAAGAGATGAAATTTCATTAAGAAAGGTACTAGCAAAAAATCCTTTTGAAAAATGGGCCATAGATTTCATTGGACCTATTGAGCCACTAAAAAAACACTCTAAAGGAAGGTTCACCATAACCAAAGTAGAATAT
Organism: Sequoia sempervirens; assembly: GCA_007258455.2. Lineage (NCBI taxonomy): Eukaryota > Viridiplantae > Streptophyta > Pinopsida > Cupressales > Cupressaceae > Sequoia > Sequoia sempervirens. The sequence goes on along the minus strand of VDFB02270651.1, from coordinate 169,250,668 downwards.
CTCACAAAATTGGTGAAGGTAGAACCTACAATGGACTATACTGCAAAGACTTCCACTAGATTTTAACATAATTACAAGATATGGATGTCCATTTAGTATAGTGAATGACCAAGGGAAAAAAAAATTCAACAAAATGATAAAATAATTACTACATTATTTCATGATAACACACAATAGAAGCTACCCTATCACCCACAGGCTAATGGAGCAAGTGAAGTATTAAACAAGATAATTGGAAAATCCCTTACCAAAATGTGTTCTAGGAATAAGATAGATTGGTATGTAAAATTACCTGTGATACTCTAGGCATAACACACATCTTATTAAAGAACCAAAAAATTCCCAACCTACATACCGCACTCATCCTATGGTTGGAAGATGACCAATCCCTCATACAACAATTAGAGGATTTAGATAAATTAGATGAGTATAGACAAATTGTAATAAATAACCACCAACTTAAGTGTTAGAGATAAAAAGCATGGCATGATATATACTTAAGACTAAAAGCATTCAAAACAGGGGATTTGGTACTACTTTATGATAGAAAGTTCAAGAAATAAGGTAAATTAAAAATTAGATGGCTAGTACCATACTATATCTATAATATAAACGATTTTAGAGTAGTGAAACTCTAACAAATGAATTGCAACCTTCTAACTGACTACGTAAATAAAGCACACGTCAAACACTACCACTTGCTGGAAAACTAAAAACATCAAAGAATGAAAGTCATGATGAAGGGAACTCCCCTTACAATCTGAAACTCACAATAATAATAGAGAATTGCACAAAAAAAATGCAAGAAGGAAGCAAAGATTTTCTATTATCACTGAAATGAAAATGAAACTACAACATTACAATTGCCATCATATGGGCTTTCTAATTACATAAATCTACAAATTTGTAAATCGGAGCCACCATATATGCTACTCTACCCTCTCCACTAACCCCCATTCACATCCTTTATTTGGAAGGTGTAACTGCCCTAGAATCTTCTAGAAAGTGTAAATTCCTCAAGAAGATATTTTGAAATTTTACTAATTTTGGTAGTACAACTTTGCAGGGTTATAACTTTCGATCCAACCGTAGAATTTTCAATTATAATACCTTTTATGATTTTTGGATTTTCAAGAATTAGTACCTAAAGGTAGACTACTTTCAATTTTTTCCAATTTTTGGGACCATCCAGAGCCTCTAAGTGCCTCAAAATTCACTTTGAATATTTTAACAAGATTTTCAAAAATTGAAATTTTAATATATCTCAAATGACAAATGATATTGAAGTGATTTCTTCACCATTGGCTTCAATTCACCATTCCAGAGGTCTGTGTAAGATTTTGTGCCTAACCATGCATAAATGCAAAATTACTAAAAATAGTAACCCTACCAAATTTAGCCCTTATTGAAAAGAAACAACATTTTTTTTGGGTGATGCAAGATTTCTCTTACACCCTGGATGCTCTTACATCAAACACCCAGGATAATTTGAAAAGTGACCTTGTCACTTCTTAGGAGTTACAAGGAAACCAAGACAGTTAACCTCATCCTCAAATAGCCATGATGAATCTTCAATAAGCCTTCCTCTCCATTTCACCAAGTACTCTGCATATTTCTTATTTCTTGTGCTTCTACCTGCACAACTATCCAAAATTTCTTCTATCTCCTCCCTTTTTGAAGCAGATGCTAGAATATTCCACTACACTTCTATTATTTCTTCATTAATTCCTCCTTTGTGATATTTTGTTAAATATAAAATGTTAAACACAGGTGAAATTTGATTTTTCATTAGGTAACTCTACCTCATATGCATTTCTTGAATCATGTTTCTTTAGGATTTTACATGGTCCAAACTTCTTCATCTTTAACTTGTATGTACCAACTAGAAACCTCTCCTTTCGTAAATGAACCATGACTTCATCTCCTACCCAGAACTCCTTATACCTCCTTTTCTAATCTTCCTTATCTGTGTACTGCGATTTCATCTTATTGCTATGCTTCTTCACCTCTTCATGAATATTCTTCAAGTGCTCAACAAAATCTTTAGCCTCGGCACTACTCTTCTCCACCTTATCCATCTTTCTTAGTTCAGAAATAGTTCTTGGACTAATCCCATGCACAATTTGGAATGGTGATTTACTAGTGCTCTTGTTGACAGAATTGTTCTAATCAATTTTTTCCTATGGTAAAATCAAATCCCATCCCTTGGGTTTGTCTCCTACTAATCACCTTATCAAGTTACCCAAACTCCTATTCACCACCTCTATTTTCCCATCTATCTGTGGATGGTGTGTAGAATTAAACTTCAAATAATTCTTCATATTCTTCCATAATATCCCCTAAAAATACCCAACAAACTTGGTATCTCAATCTGAAACTATGCTCTTGGGTAGACCATGTAGTCTCACCACCTCTCTGAAAATAATTCTAAAACATGAACAACATCATTTGTCTTATCACATAGAATGAAGTGTGCCATCTTTGAAAATCTATCCACCACCACAAGTAAGGAATCATTCCCTCTCTATGTCCTCAACAAACCAAGAATAAAATCCATACTAATTTCCTCCCATGGCCTCTCAAGTATAGTTAATGGTTGATACAATCCAATATTCTAACTATACAATCTAATATCCTGACTTGTTCCTTTCACCATCTAACATACTTTGAAATTATGCACAAACTTCTTCACATCCTATTGCAACTGTGGCTAATAGTAACACTCACCAACAATAGCAATGGTCTTATCTCGGCCGAAGTGTCCAACTAATCCTCCACCATGTTTCTCCTTGACCAAGTTCTATCACATGGAACTCCTTGGAATGCACAATTGATTCCCTCAAAACAACATTCCATCTTGGATTGTAAAATCCAACCATCTCGTCCTATCCAAAGTGATAGGCTCCATGCAAGCTCTCCAAGCCTCTGCAAAATCAGGATCCTCAGGGTACAAGCTTTTGAGTTCATTGAACCCAACAACTTCAATTTGCATTCTTGTTAACAATTTTTTCCTCCTACTTAAGGCATTTGCAACTCTATTAGATCTTCCACTCTTATGCTTCAAAACAAATGTATAACTTTACAAAAATTCAACTCATTTCAAATGTCTTTGATTCAACTTCCCTTGAATATTTAAATACTGTAAAGCTTGATAATCGGTAAATAAAACAAAATCTTTTGGCAACAAATAGTGTCTCAATTTCTTCAAAGTCTGAACTATACCATAAAACTCCTGATCATAAACAAAATACTTCTTCTTTGCATCATTCAACTTTTCACTAAAATAAGCAATGGGTTTATCTTCTTGACGTAAAACAGCTCCAATGGCATTACCACTAGCATCACAATCTACCTGAAATACCTTGTTGAAATTTGGAAGTGACAAAACAAGTTGCTCTATAACTTTCTTCTTCAACACATCAAAACTTTTTGTTGCTCCAGTAGTCCACTTAAACTCTTTTCTATTCGCTCTCATTGTTTCAGTTAGAGGAGCACAAATACTACTAAAACCTTTTGATGAGTCCAATTTATGACTCAATTTTGATAGAAGTTTATTGTCTATTTGTTGTAGTTGTCATAGACTTTGATACTTGGATGTTGACCTTTTTATAATATTTCCTCAAAACCATAGACATTGGGCATAAGCTTATTTTTGTGATCTTTAATGACATTGGCATGCTATATGAACTATTTGTATTGATTTTACATGGGGATTAATGAATGCTACTTTAAGATAGTTACGGATATGCAATTGTTGTGCATACTAATATTTTTATGCAGATATAATTAGCATCCTACAAAATTGGAGAAGATTCTACCAGCTAGTCATTCGCCATAATGGTCAACAAGGTGATCATTCAAAGGCCAATGGAGGGAAGACTCTCAATAGCGGGAGATTCCTCATTCAAATTGAATTGTAACCGCCTTGTAAACGGTCATAATTGTCTATTGAGTGAATATAGGCGTTATTGTTATGCTAAATCTACGTTAAGGCAACATGCTTGACCAAATTCCACGCATGTGTAACCGCCTCTCCACTTTTTATGCTTTCCCTAAAGTGGCACCCTCCTAATCTATTGGAGTTGACCGCCTTGCTAGGTGATTAGTTAGTAGCTTTTCATCCTATAAATAAGACTCGGATGCTCCTTCAAAAGAAGGTTGCTTAATCTAATGATGTACTCGCATTCTTAGTTTTTTATGTAATACAGTTATGTTGCTCTATTGTACTCATGTTTTCCAATGAATAAAATGAAGTTATCAAGTTCGTGCATCTGATTTTACATTTTTCTTAAGGGATACTCATCCAAGGGGGGTCACTTGGTGAGCATTCCATCCTTTAGCTTAGTCGTTACTTTATGTTCAGTAATTAGTTAAGAATCTAGCACTGGCTGTTCCTGTAGCCACTAGAATTCCATTATGTGATTGTTCCTGCAGCCAAAGCAGACAGAGTAGTTTCTTGTTTGTTCACTCAGATTTTCATTTATGTCATGCATTTCAGCTTAGTATAGTTGTTGGTTGATGCTCAGCACTTATGTTATTTCTTTCCAAGCAATTTACTTTCAGCATTGTGTCTTTCTTAGCTGTAGGATGAATATGGCTACTTTGGATCCTTAGTGCACATACTGTGCTAACCCATTTCAAGTTCACGTCCCTAGGTTAACAAGTTAAATACACCTTCATGATGATTGAGATAGATATTCTGGTTAGATTTCCAATCTCTAAATCACAGTTGTAAGGGCTTAGTTATTAGATCATTGTAGGAGGCCAACATTTTTGGCGTCGTTGTTGAGTATGGTGTCAAACTAGGGAGTTCTTTGGAACCATTGATAGTTTTTCTTGCTATAGTATTTTTTAAGCTTATTATTAGTATATCCCTTATGTATGAGAGTAATGATCCACCATTCTTTTTCCAATTCTTTGTGTGAGTTGGCTGATAGTGAGTTGATACCGTATGCATAGAGGAAGGAGGAGAGATGCTCATGCGAGATTCCTTCCTAACAATCTTGATCCATTCCAGCTAGTTGAGTATCAGAACCTACCAAGAGAAGAAGAAAAAGAAGATCCACACCCCTTTGCTGATGCATTTCTTTATCTGACTAGCTCTGAAGTTTCCTCTGAAGACCAAAATTTGATTGAGAACCCCTTTGCTTTGGAACTACATCAAGTAGGCATGGGTGATGCAAATAGAAAAAGACCTAACCAACCAGCTTTTCCTTTCCCCGTTGCTCATCAGAATGAAGTTGACAACCTCAAAAATATCCTTGCTTTAGTCCTTCCTAAATTCTATGGACTTGTCACAAAAGATCTTGATACTTTCTTGTTTGAGTTTGACATACTCTGTAGGAATTATGACTATACCACTGATGCCCATAGGCTCAAGCTATTCCCTACTACCTTGAAATAGGCTGCATTAAGATGGTTCATGAGACTAGGTAGAAACACTATGGATACTTGGGAGGACATGAAGACAAAGTTCCTTGAGAAGTACAAGGAATATTGCAGGGGCATTGACATGAGGGGAGATGACATTTTTAGGATGCAGCAAAAGGAAGATGAGAGCCTGGAGGATTACATTGCAAGGTTTTTGTTTTCTCTGAATAAATCTCCACACCATACACTCAATGAAGAATCACAAAAGTTGATTTTCCTAAGAGGAATTAATGACAGTTGCACTGATGTGTTGGATGTGATGGGAGGGGGAGATATCTCCCAAGTTCCTTGGGAGGATATCAAGAAGATATGTCAAAACTACTCTAGTGCAGCTTCAAAGAAAGGGAGAGCTTACCAATCCTCTATGGGTAAGTCATCTACTAGTGGAGTTTCAAGAATGGAGATTACTCAATTGTTGGCAGACTTCAAGCAAGACATTATAAACAATCTGGCCACTCAACTGGATACACTTCAGGCCAAAAAGAAACAAGAAGAGGTAGAGGCAATGTTGGCAAAATATTGCCCTCATTGTAGACAAAAGATGAAGGACTACAGATGCAAGACGGTAGCTAATATTGAAAGTAAGCAAATTTCACCTGAGTTCAAGCCAATCCAGGTTGAAGAAGATCAAGTCTAATATGTTGCACAAAGAAGTCCATGGGCTCCAAAACAAGGTATGCCACCAGATCCACTCTCTTTTGTTGGGCCATATTTCAATTCTTATTCATCTGGTAACCAATGGCAACCCCCATATCCATCCAATTATGGAGGATATCCACCAGAGCCTTGGATTAACCCTCCAAATTCCTAGTCCAATCACAAAAACTCTCCACCTTAGTGCTAGCAAACCCATGGGAATTAGCAACAGTTTCAAGGAAATTGGCAGCCACCTCCAGGAAATTGGAAGCAAACATCTCAATAGAGAGGAGGGTAGAAATGGCCAAACCATAAAAATAGCTAAATGCAGCCACCTTCTCAACCCCAACAACCTGCTATAATGCCTCCTCCTACTAGCTCAAGTTCAAATGCACCTAAACCTACTCAGATACCAGCTCATCCCACACCCAACCCAAATAACAAACCATAGCAGCAGCCAATATACTTCGTTGATCCAAATCAATTCCCTGCATATGTTGTGAGTGTAAGTGACATCCACTTGCATTCAAGAACTACTTTTCCAACTCCTTCCACACCCATTATCACTGAGCTTCATGTGGAAGAAGAGGAGCCTCTGAATACTCCCATTCATCCAAGTGTACCTAAGAATCTTGAATCAGTTGAAGCATATATGTGTCTAGATGCCTCTATTTCAGGCCATAAAATATGTTCCAATCTATGGCACGGCAATTAAGGAAGCATGTCTTAAGAATCTAGGCAAGAAGAAGAAAGACCCCACTACGATTCATGTGGTGGGATAGCTAGCTAACATCATGCTTGGGAGAGTGATTGTTCCCAAATATAATGATCCAGGGAGTCATGTGGTAGGAGTTGTTATAAATGGGATCCAAATAAAGAATGCTCTGATTGATTTGGGAGCAGCAATAAATGTAATGACCAAGGATATCCTGCAACAACTAAATGTTGCAAGCATGAGACCTACTCATACTGTCCTGCAGCTTGTTGATAGTTCAACTCTTAAACCTAATGGTATAGTAGAGGACCTTGCGGTAACTCTAGACTCATGGGAGTACCTAGCAGATTTCATGATTCTTTCTCCTAAAGCCACACTAGGTGGGTACCCCATTATTCTTAGAAGGCCATGGTTAGCAACAACAGATACCTATATTGGATGTAGGATAGGAGACATGACCATTTCTGATGGAAAGAGAACCAAAAATCTTGTTCTCTACCCTCCTGCTCATCCATCCCATGATAGGGATGATTTTGTATGGCCACATGATGGTGAAGAGGTTGAGGAATTTAATTATGTGGCACAACTTATGATGTTAGGTAGAAGCTCTTTCATGTAGCTTCAAGATGAAGATGAAGTATTGTCTAACATAATTTAGAACCATTGTGTAGTAGAGGAAGCATCATCCTCTCATTTTGTTGCTCCAATGAAGACACTCTTGCCTGCTCTTCCTACAACCGAACTTCTTGCAGCAACAAGTATTTCTCATACATTTTTGTCACATGAACTCAAAGTACCAAACATTAGTGAAGTAGCTATGGTAGAGATAACTACACAAGTGCAAGTGTCAGAAGGAAAATATCTAAATATCAACAACAAATTGAGTGAAGAACAACAGTTGTCATTGAAAAACTTACGGAGAACCCACCAACATGCATTTGTGTCGGACTATCATGATATGAAGGGATTGGACCTTAAGCTTTGCACTCATAGAATTTACATCAGAGATGATTATACACCAGTGAGGAAGCCACAAAGAATAATTAACCCTGCATTAAGAGAAATTGTAAAAAGAGAACTATAGGAATTTTTAGATGTGGGATTTATCTACCCCATTTCAGATAGCTAGTGGGTGTCTCCATTGGTGATTGTACCCAAAAATGGAGGGAAGTGGCGAGTTTTTTTTATTATAGGGAACTAAATTCTGCCACCAAAAAAGACCATTTTCCCTTACCTTTTATAGATCAATTTTTGGACTCACTTGCAGGAAAGTAATACTTTTCTTTTCTAGATGGATTAAGTGGGTATAACCATATCCAAATTGCACCTGAGGACCAGGAAAAGACCACCTTTACCTTTCCATGGGGGACCTATGCCTACTCAGTACTTCCATTCGGCTTATGCAATGCACCTGCAACTTTTCAGAGGGCGGTCATTAGCCTATTTTCATATATCTCTCATGATTGCATGGAAATTTATATGGATGATTTTACCACATATGGTGTTGATTTCAATAAAGCATTGGAGAATCTTAGGAGATTCTTAAAGAGATTTGAAGAACACAATCTATCTCTAAACAGTGAAAAGTGTTTCATGATGATGTAGGAAGGTGTAGTCCTTGGCCACTACATCTCTCACAAAGGAATTCAAGTAGATCCTGCAAAGATTGAGGTGATCACAAATCTGCCTACACCTGCAAAACAAAAAGATGTTAGGAGTTTCTTGGGCCATGCAGGATAATACAGGCGATTCATCAAGGATTTCAGCAAAACAGCAGCACCATTATATACTCTTCTCACTAAAGATGTTGAATTCCAATGGACAGAAGACTATGACAAGGCATTTTTTGATTTGAAGGCAGCTTTGACTCATGCTCCTATACTCAAAGGTCCTAATTGGGAGCTTCATTTCCACATCCATACAGATGCATCAGAATATTCCATAAGATCAGTCCTGGGGTAGAAAGAAGGAGCTATTGAAAATGCTATTTATTTTGTCAACAAAAACTTGCAAAGAGCCGAATTCAACTATACAGTGACAGAAAATGAAATGTTGGCAGTGATCTATGCCCTAAACAAATTCAAACACTACATAACAGGCTACCAAATCTTTGTGCACATAGATCATGCAGCCATTCGATATCTCATGAATAAACCTTTGATATCAGGTAGGTTAGCAAGATTGTTATTGTTGATGCGGGAGTTTGACATAACTGTTGTAGATAAACCAGGGAAGGCCAATGTTGTTGCAGACTTTATTTCAAGGCTGACTACATCAGAGGACACTTAGGTCATAGATGACTCTTTCCCTGATGAGCACTTATTTTCCATCAGTGTACAAACACCCTGGTATGCTGACATAGCTAACTATCTGGTCATAGGGAGAGTTCCTCCCCACTTCTCTCCAAAAGAGAGAAGGGTGCTCATTGAAAATTCATTTCCTTTTTCATGGATTGCAGGATGTTTGTTTTACACTTGACCATACCATGTCATGAGGAGATGTGTGAGGGAAGATGAGATATATGATATTTTTCATGCATGCCACAATGAACCATGTGGAGGACATTTTCCAACCAAGAGGACATTGATGAAGGTTCTGAATACAGGATATTACTAGCCAACACTCCACAAGGATGTAGGGAGATATACAAGAAAATGTGATAGATTTTAGAGGATGGGTAGGCCAACCAAATTTGATGAGATTCCCCTTTACCCTCAAGTAGTAATCACTCCATTTGATAGGTGGGGATTAGATTTTATAGGACCCATTGATCCTCCATCCAATGGTAAATCCTATATCTTAGTATGCACTGATTATTTAACCAAATGGGTAGAAGTTAAGTCCATGAAGCATGCAAGAGATAATAAGGTTGTTGAATTTCTTTATGAGGAAATTTTTACACGGTATGGGGTTCCAAGAGAGATAGTGACTGATCAAGGGGCTCAATTCACATCAATCCTTGTTGCAGCACTGGTCAATAAGTACAACATAAGGCATGGGAAATCCACTCCTTATCACCCTCAGGCCAATGGCCAAGTTGAGGTGACTAACAGGGAAATTGAAGCCATTCTAACCAAAATAGTGGTTGTTCATAAGAAGGATTGGGAAAACAGGCTGCCAGAAGCTGTCTGGGCCTATAGGACAACTTGGAAAACAACTACAAGCTTCACTCCATTTGAGTTGTTGTATGGAAAGATAGCTATGATTCCCATTGAATTTGAGCATAAGACTCTTAGGACTGCAATGGACTTGGGGATAGATATCTCTGAAGCACAAAGAGACAGAATCATGCAGCTAAATGCATTGGATGAAATGAGGAAGGCCTTGCATCATACAGAGGTAGTGCAGATTCATAGAATAAAGTGGCATGACAAGTTCATCAAGGACAAGAAATTCTAGCCAAGAGATTGGGCCCTACTCTATGACTCAAGGTATCAAGATAATGCAAGAAAATTGCAGAAAAGGTGGCTAGGACCATATGAGGTTGTTGAAGTATTCCCCAATAGTGTTGTTTAGCTCACCACCATTGACCCTGTCAGATTTAGGTTGCTTTTCAATGGTCATTGCCTCAGATTGTATCACAAGAAAAATTCCAAGGAGGAATTCCTGCAGTAATTCACTCAGCATGCAACACCCAAACTTCTTGCAGCCAAAGGAAGCGAACCTAGTTTCCCTCCTTCTAGATAACTAAGGTACGTAACTTGTCATAATAAAGACTTCCACTTTTGTGGGGGTCCACTTCTTTTCCCATCCACCCATCCATCTCCACCTTTCTCTCTCTTTCATCACGCCTCCATAATTTCACTTCATTCAATCATCACTTCACTCCATTCCACTCCACTTTCATTAATTGCTCAACTGACCTCTTAAAAGGTGACCGGTACTTTCTCCATAATCTTTGTAGCAGATCTTCCAAGAATCCAGGTACGTGTGCATCAAGTTGTTATCTCTTAATTGTCTTTTAGTACATTCATTTAATTGTTGTAAATTAATATAGACATTTTCCATAGCATGTCATTATTCCCTATACTATCAAATTGTCATAACTATCGCGCATGTGAGGACACATGCTCAAATTTAGGTTGGGGGGGAGTGTGAATACTATGTCCACGTGTCTGTCCATATTGGTTCACGTTAGCAAAGTTTAAATTGAGTCGATTTGAATTTTGAGTGAGATGACAGCTCGCATGCGTGAGGTGATATCAATCGCCGCCATTTTTCTTGATCATAGCCTTCATTTATTACTCCTTTACTGCCTTTATTGATCTTGTCATAATCTTAAGCTAAAAAAGGTAAAATTCAGACGACATTGGCGTTGGAAATTTCACAACATTGCAGGAAGGAGAAGTTTAGTCTTCAGATGAAGATTACAGAAAGGGAAACTTTGCAAAGCAATTGTTTGATTGTAGACAACTAAACAATGGGAGGTGGATTAATCAGAAATGAACCCACAGTTCATGATGCATTACTGCAGGATGCACCTTCCCAGGCCAAGTTCAGAAACTACAGATGGTTAGATTATTTCCTTAGGCTTAATAGTTTTGATGAAGACGTTGCGTTGGAATTTTCCCAGAAATTGTCTAAAGGAAAGGCCACGGTAAAAGGGTTGGAAGTAATGGATAGTGAAGAAAGAATTGCAAAGGTTACAGGGTTGCCTGTCGATGGTGAAAATTACCCTGCTTCCAGAGATGCTAGGTTGGCTAGGGCTGAATTTATAGAACCTGGTGACCCTCCATTGAGTGTGGACAAGCAAGGAGCAAAGAGAACCTCTCTTCCTGAGCCATGGAAGCAAGTAGTTTTTCATGTTGTGAAGTACATTACCTACGAAGTTCATCAATCGAATCTACATCTTGTGCACTTCAAACTGCTAAATCATAAAAGGCTCAGGAGAAGAATGAATGTGCCAAACGTGCTATACCATCTTCTCTCAATCATGGCGGTCGAGACCCAAAAATGTAAAGATAATTTCATTTCCCACCATTGTCTGATCAAGCTATTAGTTGAGAAGTCTCTGCATGATGTGTTTGAAATGACTTGGGAAGAATTCTTAAATATTGATCAAATTAGACCAGAGCATTTGTGACCTGGGGTTTTGCCTCAACCTCATAGGGCTAGCAGAAGATTGAGCATGGCTAAAGCCACTTCTAGTGCCTCAACTTTTGGCACAGGCCCTAGTGTAAACCCTCCTGTAGCTGAACAAACCATAGAGATTAGTTCTTCTAAGGCAGAGCATTCAGACAAAGAAAGTTCCTCTTCATATTTTGATGATGATGTTCCTCTTGGCATCTTAATGAGAACTAGGGCACAGAAGAAAGAAGAAGAAATAAGGAAGGGTAAAGCTAAAAATAAAACTACATGAAAGGAAGTGCCAAGCTCTAAGAAACAGAAGGCTAACACTGTTCTTCCTGTAGCCAAAGAAAAACATGAGACCCCTCCTAGGAAAGCAAGGCTAGCTGGGCCAGCCTTTGGTGTATCTCAGGAGGGAAGCCCTCAGCCTAGAGAAACATTATAAGAGGACACATAAGCTCCAATGTAGCAGGAAAATGTTGAGGAAAAGGACATCTTTGAGGAGGCAGCAAACATAACGCAGGAAAATCTTGTTGATATCACTGAACAAGTTGAAATCCAAGAGTTTGAGGAGAATCAGGAACTCCTACAGCAAGAGCAGAAGCAAGAGTTCCTACAGCAAGAGCAAGAATAAGAGGCCTTGCTACCAGAGTTAGGAGAACAATCAATGCCCCTACAGTCAGAATTGGTTGAACAAATAGGATATTTGCAGCAGGAGCCACATGAAGAGCAAGCAGCAGTGCCAGGAAAAATTCTGGTAGGAATACATAGGCCCTCTAATTTTTCAATGCACATGGCAGCTATGAATTTATTGAAAGAGATACAGAGGAGGGAAGAAGAATGGAAAGAGGAAAAGCATAGGTTAAAGAAGGAAATTCAAAAGAGAGATGAAGAAATTGAAGATAAGAATGCAAAAATTGTTGCTTTAAAGGAGAAAGTGGGTATATAGCAGCCCTAGTACCTCAAAGATTAGAGTGTAGGACTCCTCCAAGAGTCTATGCTCTATATTTGAAGGAGAATCATCTTTCTTTTAAACTAGCAAGGATTGTTTCAGGTTTGAATCCTTCCATTGAGACTTCTCTTGAATTTTTCAATGCTTATCGGATTGCTCCTCTTGAAATGAAGAATTTGTTGTGTGAATTATATTTACATAATTATGTTGTGTCCTAAGATCATGATTAGAATCCTTTGTTGTATGTTGGGGATGTCCAATTAAGGGAATTTATGTCTTGGATACATAATGAGATTAGTTGGGGGCAACAGTTTAGGGCATATAGGCAAATAGAATCCACTCATCTGTCCATTAGAGCTGAATCTAGAAATCTAGGGGACATTTTCATGGATTTGCACATAATTCTTTACAGACCAAGCTATGGCAATAGAATACTACCTGAGAGAGAAGCAGTTTACAAAGAATATGAGGAGGTAGCAAAAACCACAGGAGAATCTGTAAAGGGATATTTGGCACAGAGGTGGAACAGTTTGAATAATGAGTTAAAACAAGATGAGCCTCACTCTTTGTAGAACTATGTTGCAGCATGTAAAAGAGTGGATAGGTATATATAGATTGGAAGGAAAAAAGGACAATTTTGGCTCCCACTAACTTTTTAGCCACCTATCCTATTATGGCCTGTACCAAATTTTAGATATTACTAGTATGATAAAGCTGCAAAGAGATAAAGATGGAGCAGATTGGACAAACAGCAAGGGTTCTATTGGGATCCTAATTCATGAACAGCAAGAACTGATGTAGGATAGCTAGCAATTGCAAATTTCAGGGCATTAACCAAGCAAAAGAACAACCCTTCCTCTGTTGGAGGACCAGCAAAGCCTTAGGTTGGGGGGACTGATGAGTCCATTTTATGACTAAATTTTGATAGAATTTTATTGTCTATTTGTTGTAGTTGTCATAGACTTTGATACTTGGATGCAGACCTTTTTATAATATTTCCTCAAAACCATAGACATTGGGAATAAGCTTATTTTTGTGATCTTTAATGACATTGACATGCTATATGAACTATCTGTGTTGATTTTATATGTGGATTAATGAATGCTACTTTAAGATAGTTATAGATATGCAATTGTTGTGCATACTAATATTGTTATGCAGATATAATTAGCAGCCTACAAAATTGAAGAAGATTATGCAAGTTGGTCATTCGCCATAGCGGTCAACAAGGTGATCATTCAAAGGTCAATGGAGGGAAGACTCTCGACGGTGGTAGATTCCTCATTCAAATCAAAATTGTAACCACCTTGTAAATGGTCTTAATTATCTATTGAGTGAATATAGTCATTACTCTTGTGCTAAATCTACGTTAAGGCAACATGCTTGACTAGATTTCACACATGCGTAACAGCCTCTCCACTTTTTATACTTTCCCTAAAGTGGCATCCTCCTAATCTGTTGGAATTGATCACCATGCTAGGTGATTAGTTAGTATCTTATCTTCCTATAAATAAGACTTTGATGCTCCTTCAAAAGAAGGTTGCTTAATCTGATGATGTACTCACATTCTTAGTTTTTTCTGTAATACAGTTATGTTGCTCTATTGTACTTATGTTTACCAATGAATAAAATGAAGTTATAAGTTTGTGCATCTAAGTTTACATTTGTCTTAAGGGATACTCATCCAAGGAGGCCCACTTGGTGAGCATTCCATCCTTTAGCTTAGTCGTTACTTTATGTTCAGTAATTAGTTAAGAATCTGGCGCTGACTATTCCTGCAGCCACTAGAATTCCATTTTTTGACTGCTCTTGCAAACAAAGTAGTTTCCATTTTATTCACTCAGATTTTCATTTATGTCATGCATTTCAGCTTAGTATAGTTGTTGGTTGATGCTCAACACTTATGTTATTTATTTCCAAGCAATTTACTTTCAGCATTGTGTCTTTCTTAGCTATAGGATGAATATGGCTACTTTGGATCCTTAGTGCACATACTGTGCTAACCCATTTCAAGTTTGCGTCCATGGGTTGACAAGTTAAATGCATCTTCATGATGATTGAGATAGCTATTCAGGTTAAATGTCCAATCTTTGAATCACAGTTGTAAGGGCTCAGTTATTAGATCATTGTAGGAGGCCAACACCTTTGATAAAATTTCTATAAAAACTAGTTAAACCATGAAAATATCTCACCTTAGTAGAAATCCTTTGTGTAGGCCATTCAATGATGGATTTTACCTTCTTTGGTTCCATCTTAAGACCTTCTACTGAGGCAACAAATCCCAAGTATACCAACTCTCTTTTCACAAAACTGCACTTCTGCAAATTGATCAACAACTTCTCCTCTCTTAGCTTCTCAAAAACTTTTCTGATATGCATCAAATGCTCCTCTAATGTCTTGCTAAAAAATAAAATGTCATCCAAATAAAAAATGACAAATTTACGCAAAAACTCTTTCAGTACCTTGTTCATGAGATGCATGAAGGTGCACGGTGCATTGGTTAGCCCAAAGGGCATGACTAACCACTAGTAAAAGCCCTCTTTGGTCTTGAAGGTTGTCTTCCATTCAACTACTCTAATCTAGATCTGGTGATATCTTCTCTTCAAATATATCTTCGTGAAGTACTCAGCTTTACTCAAAAAATCCATAATGTCATCCATTCTCGACAATGGAAATCTATACTTGATGGTGATCTTGTTGATGGCTCTAGAATCTGTAGACATGCATTGTTCCCCATCCTTCTTTGGTGCTAGTACTATAGGTATGCACATGGACTCAAACTCTCTCTAATCAATCCCTTCCACAACAACTCTTGCACTTATCTATTCAACTCTTCACTCGCTAATGGATTCATATGATGAGCTACCTTATTTGGCAAACTGGCTCCAAGAATCAAGTTCATATGTTGGCTAATCTTCCTTACTGGAGGCAAACCTTTAGGCACATTATCAAAAACAATATCCTAAAACCCGTTCATCAAATCTGAAACCTCTACAGGTACCTCCTTAGTATCTTATTTATCAACTCTAGGGATCAATGCAAAACACATATGTTGGTGTCTCATACCTTCTAGGAACTTTCTTCCATCAACCAAACAAATTCTTGCATTATTGTATACCTTTTCTTTTGCCTCCTTTAGGGGTTTCAACTTATGGAGAATACCATCCTTTATCAAGGAATAGGTGTTGGCATGTCCATTATGCACCGCTCGCCAATCAAACTACCACGGTATGTCTAACAACATATGCCAAACTTCCATAGGCATAATATCATGCAATACCTCATCATGATAATTTCCAATCTTGAACTTTACCAAAAATTGTTCATTTACCAAAGCTTTATGGTCCTACAACCAAGCAATCTGGTAAGGATTCGGATGCCTTCTTCTCTCCAAATGCGACTTACTAACCATCTCTTTCGAAACAAGGTTATCAGTACTACCTTCATCAATAATCACATTGTAAAATTTACCTTCACACTTAAACCTTGTGCGAAATAGATTCTTCTTTTGAGTTGGTTCTTTCTCCTCATTCATCAAGGCTCTTCTAGTAACAAGAACCTCTCCTCTTTCTGCATCCTCGAAATGTGAAGACTCAGCATCTTCGTCTCCATGTGCAACTTGTGCATTACCCTCAAGTCTTCTATTTGTCCTTCCTTGATGTTGAGGACACTCATAGGCTCTATGTCCTTCTTCCCCGTACTAGAAATAAGTTCCACAAAATCCTCCTCTTCCCGGTCCTTGTCCAGATCTTTCTCTTCCTCTTTGGTCTCTATTATTTTGATCCCAAGGATGATAGGTATTATCTCCCTTATGGTTTTGAATACTACTGGATCCTTCAATCATCTTTTAATCCTCACTTCAGCCTCCATATGACCATCCACTAGTCTTTCCACCACGACCTCCACCTCTTTGCTTGCTTTCAAACCTTTTGTTCAACTTTTCTTCTACCTTCAAATCAAACTAATATGCATCTTCAATGGTCAAAATTATTACCAAACTCAACTCCTATTGAATACTCAGCTTCAACCCAATTATATAACAAGAAACTTTCTCCTTTTTATCCTCAGAATGGCATGTTCTGATTAGGACACAGTAGAATTCTTCTGTATACTCCTTGACATATTTTCCTGCCTGTGTCAACCCTTTCGTCTTCTTCAACAAATCTAGCTCATAGTCCATAGGAATGAACTATCTTTTAATTTGTCCACCATCTGATCCCATCTTGTTATTTTCTCTTTTCCTCTTCAATTTCTTTCTAGTTGTACCTCTTTCCACCAAATATTTGCATGACCCTTTAGCTTGGTCTTTGCAAATTTGACCCTCTCAAGATCTTCCATCTCCTCATACTCAAAGTACTCCTCCATATCGTTGATCCAATCAATCAACTCTTTTGGGTTAAGATTCCTAGAAAATGTAGAAACATCAATCTTTGGCCTTTTTCCAATCTTGGAGATGGCCTTAAATAATATGACTTGCTACGGATCTACTACATTGTGTTCCTCTTCAAATTGTTCCTCATTTTCAGCTTCATCTTCACTTTCATCCCCTCTTCTTTGCTCAAACCCTCGATGCAACTCCTCTTGCAGTGCTTGAACTTGTCTCTGCAGGAATCTAAAACCCTCTATCAATACAATAACATTTCTTCCACCACCACGGTTTCTTCATGGAGGCATTCTGACCACCTTTCTCAGAAACCTACAACCACAAGTCCTAGTGCAAACTGCCTCACGTTTAGCAATCTGTTTGCACACTCAAGAAAACCTGCTTTGATACCACTTGATGAAGGGAACTCCCCTTACAATCTAAAACTCACAACAACAAAAAATAATTGCACATACAAAATGCAAGAAGGAAGCAAATATTTTCTACTATCACTGAAATGAAAATGAAATTACAACATTACAATTGCTATCACATGGGATTTCTAATTACATAAATCTATAAATCTACAAATCGGAACCACCATCTATGCTACTCTACCATCTCCACTATAACCCCCATTCACATATTTTATTTGGAAGGTGTAACCGCCCTAGAATCTTTTAGAAAGTGTAACTCCCTCAAGAAGATATTTCAAAATTTTATTAATTTTGGTAGTACAACTTTGTGGGGTCATAACTTTTGATCCAACCATCATATTTTCAATGATAATACCTTTTCAAAAATCTCTCAAGAAGGCGCATCATAAACTAATTTTGTTTTTCGCCAATTTTCAGGCCCATCCAGAGAGTCTAAGTACCTCAAAATTGAATTCAGATATTTTAACAGGATTTTTCAAAAATTAAAATTTAATATCTCACAAATGAAAAATGATATTGAATTGATTTCTTTGCCATTGGCTTCAATTCATCATTTCAGAGGTCTATGTAAGATTACGTGCCCAATCGTGCATAAATACAAACTTACTAAAAATAGTAACCCTACCAAATTTAGCCCTTATTGAAAAGAAACATTTTTTTGGGTGATGCCAGATTGCTCTTACACCCTAGGTTCTCTTGCATCAAATCAGAATGTACATTATGTATTATAGTTCAAACCGTAAAAACAATCAAAAAATTAAAACACCCAAAAAAACATCTTGTCATCTCAAAAAAATTAAACAACTAGAAAAACTCGCGTAATGAGAAATAGCATTAAATGCATTACCACCCAAATGCCTATTTAACACTCACATATCACTCTAAACTCTCACTTGTGACCTATGCAATTCATAGAGTGTGCTTATTTAGAAATTCCAAACCCTAAGTTAAAATCTCTACACTCTACAAAATTCTCTGCTATGGCCATCCCAACCGTAGTTAAAATCTTTGAGAAACCTTAACCCAAGTACCATACAAGTCCCTAGAAAGGGATATAATGGAGCATTCTCTCAAATACCCCACAATGTAGTATACTTGGATGATGTTTGTAAATATATTCATGATAAATTAAAAATAAATTGATCATACAAAGTTCAAGGAGCTCCGCAAGACACTCCTCCAAGATGACAAGAAGACATTTAAACTAGAATACATAGAGATTGGGTGGAAGAAGCTGGATATCTGGAAAGACTATCTAGATTTCTATGATGAGCATGCATGGGTGATAATTGTACTAATTCAGGTTCATGGTGAGTTCATGTACCTAGACAAGCCCTACCACATTACGAAGGAAGAAATTCACGTGATGACAGGGCTCAGTATGGTAGGCAACATCCCTGCCAAGAAAGCCATCAAAAATAGCAAGGTGAAAAAATTTACTGGAGCAAACCTTGATGGTTGCAACATGAATTTAAAGACAATCATGAATGATGGGAGTTTTTTATACCATGATAGGGATTGCTTACAAGGTATACTATGCCAATCGGGAAGACTCAACCACCACCTCTGCAATTCACACCACTTATCAAATGGTAGTGGAAGGCAAAGATTTCAACCTCTATGATGTCATATGAGAGAAACTAATAGAGAACATACTGAAGATCAAAAAATCCAAGTACCATTTCCAGTATGGTACACTAATCATATGCTTAATGTTTTACTTTCTTAGAGAATTACCAAACTTCAAGGGAAAAGTTCGGCAAAACAACCAGAAGGTGGCAACCCAAATTAAATATCATATTTACTAATTCTCATATGTCTAGTCCTACAAAGTTGCGTATTAGGGGTTCTTCAAAACCTTCAAGGAGAAAATGCAAGAAAGGGAAAGGATTCCCCATGAGTCTACTACCCAATACATCACCACAATGACCTTTTTGGTGGATAAAGATTACGCATACATGGAGGCGGTAGAACTGCATATAGTATGGGTATTGTGGCTACCCTATGAAGTCACCACACAAGAGGTAGATGCTTATGCATCTACCTTTCTCACCCAACCCAAGGACCCTAATGCTAAGTGGTTTGGTACTTACAAAGAGGTAATAAGAGTAGAATAAATAAAGAGGCACAAGAGAAATTGGAAAAGAATAAAGAGAAACTCCACAGATAGTGCAAAATACTGGAGGGGGGATTTTCTTAATTCTCTGCTACTGCAAGAAGGTCAGGAAGACTTAAAAGCACTTCCCTAGGCAAGTTAGAAGGCCCCACAACCTCCACATAGATAATATGTAGCAAGAAGGTCAGGAAGGCTGCAAATCCCTAGGCAAGTTAGAACGCCCCACAACCTCCACACAGATAATATCTACACCGAGGAAACCACCACAAGTCATGCCACAAAAAGAAGGCCCAACAAGCAAGGCCCAAAAAATAGCCAAGAGACAGATACATAAAGAAACAACAAAGGAAGAAGTGGAAGAGATTGTGGGGGGTGAAGAAGAGGTCAAGCAACCTCTCAAAAGGAGGAAAAGAGGGCAACAAACTCTGATACCTCCTCCTCAAGTGACTCTAAAATAATCTCAACCACCAATTGACATCCTAGAAACCACCATTTCTATCCTCCATTTTAGGATGTTATCGTAAATACTAAACATGTACGAGGAAACAAATGAGGAGAAAAAAGGTAGAATAATACAATTCCTCTTCCAGTATGTCAACCAATCAAAAAAATGGATGGACAAAGTACTGAATGAATTTACAAAGCAAGTAGTTACAACAATATGAGAAAAGATGGCCAAGGAACTCAATAAAGAAGAATAAATGAGGGAGAAGACCATTTCCATAATAAGCCTAAACATCACTAAAGAGCAGTAGGCACTATCCCAAGAGAAAGCTCAAGAACTTTGTACAAAATAGAGAGTGGAGAAACTCATGGAGGAGGATCCAGAGAACATAAAAACAATTTTGAAAGAAATCAACGATGTCACTCACAAACTCTATGAGGAGATGGTTAAGAACAACATGAAAGAAGTATAAGGGTACCAACCACTAGAGACTAACCCAATCAGAGAAGAAAAAGACAAAAGTGAAGATATCGACATCGTAGAGACAGCAAACCCCACTTCCACAATCTCCGCCATTAAGAATTTTCTAGCACAACAACAACAAATCCAAGCAGTGTCATCACTGCAACTTCTAGAAGTTCCAATAGTAGGTTCACAAGTGGATATCTCTAGCATATCTCCACTACAAAAGAATCAACTGGGAGATATTTTGCATGCCACTGCAAGTGAAGAACTGCTTAATGATCATGTAAGCATGGTTGGACAAATATAAGATGCAGTGGATACACTGTAGAAGGCTATTCCCCACCTACCATGAGACACTTCATTGTGCATTCCACAATAACTCAAACAATTGGTGAATAGCTTACAAGGAGATATGGCCACCACAAAGGACACCATAAGGAAAGAAGCACAAGAGGAGGTCATAAGGAAGAAAACAAAAGATTATACTAAGAAGTGTGCCACTTCATACTCCAAATTAGAGGAGAACATCAAAGGACTGAAGGACACAATTATAGAAGTAGGGATGATCTACCAATTTTTCTTACAATGGCCTACCACCACAAAATGTCTCAAAGATCAAATGGCACAATTGGAGAATCAGATAACACAAGTGGCACCAACCTACAACCCTCTCTAGGACAAGGATGACACCATTAGAACCCAAGTGGAAACCCTTCACTCCCAATTACAACTCTACACATCTAGAGGGAGCAGATCAAGGAACATATAAAATAGATGAGGGAAACGGTTAGCAATTAGATGACCCACCTATTAGGGATAATGGGAGAATTAAAAGAAATAGACAAAAATATTCTAATCCCTGATAGTCTAGCTAATGCAGAGGCAATAATGATTCAAGTTTAGAGCCACAACTCCACTTTATAGCGGGCCAAAAAATAGTGGGCTAAGACATTGAGCCACCTCAAAGGGACATACAAGCATCTCCTTCTCAACTAAGCATCATACCTTGATGAAAAGACATCATTTTAAAAGGGGGGATTATGTTAGTAGGTCAAAGGCCAAAACAGATCCTATTGCAAGTTGCCACAAAGGGTCTATGGAGGATGGAAGAGACATTAGTTATAACTAGAAGACATGTCCCTTCATGGGAATGCACATATATATGCAATATATATAATATGTAGAAATAGATAAGAAAAAGGATAGATATATGAAAGATATGTATATGAGTAGAGACTAAGACTTACCCTTTTATATGCAATATAATATAATATAATGATATATAAGGAGTTATCTATACATGTGTTATGAATTAATGAATGTCTCTTTGTTATTAGTATAGTTTACATGTCTTGTTCACCTTAATATCTTACAAAAAAATGCTTATTTATCTTATTGTATCCTCCAAGGTATAAACTAACTACATAAGAGGTCCCGAGGTATAGATCTCTGAACTATACTTCCCCATTCTTCTTTCCAACAATCCCTCTCCTTGACAACTTTATTTTAGTTAGAATTTTCTTAAGACCAAAGAAAAATCATGGATTGTGTATTTTTTGTTCAAGGACTTAGGTCAAGGTCCACTTGAATTATTTACTCCTCTTGAGGTAGAGTTATGTGATTTGAATATTTTATCCCAATTGCCTCCAATATGGATATTTGATGTGATGGAGAATTCCTCATAATATTAACAAAACAAATATCCATGTACATCTTCTTGAGGTAATCTATAATGTTGTGTGGATCAATGGGACTTGGTGCAAGGTCTACAATTAATATTTCATATCTATGGTATTCCCTTTCTTAGAGTAATTGGTTTTTATGGATATCCCTATTTTGAATGAGTTCAATGTCTTAACATTTTTATTTCTCCCTTAATCCCTAATTAGCTAGGATTTTTTGAGTCCCCTATTGAGGACCATAAATTCATCTTGACATGGCTTGGTTGGTAGAATTAGGTCTATTGGATCTATTTCCTTATTAATGTGATTGAAAACTATCTTGGTAGATCTTTATATTAAAATTTTGAGTGGTGATTGGCCCATAATGGTTATGGTTTTTGTTTCCTAGAGAGAGGAAGACATATCACTGAAAAATCATTGTTATTTTTCTAGGAGGTTTGATCTAAATTAATGGTACCCCAAACATGATTTATTGTAATTACCCTTCTCTTATGGAATAATCAGTATTTATCAAGTTTAAAAACTAGAGGTCTTTGATATGGATCATATAAGGTTTTTCATAGGTGCACTCATTCTATTGTTGCTTGTTTCCTTAACCATAATTATTTATAAGAAAATAATCAATGATATTGATGTTTTAATTCCCTATTATTGAATATATGTAGCCACAACCATAGATATTTTTACTATAGTTGTGGATGTTGTTCTCATTCATAGGTGGTAGAGAATTTGTAACCCTATTAGTCATAGCATTTTGATTTTTGTTTAAAATTTTAGGTGTTGACGATTATTGTTGTTGTTCCAAGTGACTAATCTTCTATTATTGTTATATTCTTTCCTTTTACTATCAATTAAAACTTGGTCAATACTAAGAGTTACTTTGAGAGCCTCCTAATGATCTATAAGAAAGTTTTTGGACCTCCTCATGCATGTCCCTATTTAAGGCATATAGGACAATATTACAAAGTTCCATCTGATCCATGTTTTGTACACTTATAGATGAATAGAAATATTGTCTCCATCATATTATAAAGCTTGAAATTAATTCATTGGGTTCTTCTTTGGTATTTAATTACTCTTGAATTTGTGTCTTTAACCAAAATTTTCATGTCAAAATTAGCGACAAACTCAATGATGAGTTGTTAGAAAGAATGGATGGATGCCTCTAAGAGTTTGTAATACTAACCAAGTTGTATCTCTTATAATATTTTTGGGAAGATTCTTATGAATACTCCATCCTAGGTAAGGAGCTCTTGAATAACTATGGTATAGGATTTTATGTAAGAGTTGGTATCTCCCGCCCCTTTGAACTTAAGTAGTTCAAGAAGTGGTCATAACAAAATTGAATTGTAAATAATGTGATCTAAGGGCTCCTTTAGGTACTCAAGGTATCTCCTAGAGAAGGGATCATGTGTGGAAGGAGAGATCCCTCCCAACATGAGCAATATAGTGGATCTTGTTGTGTGGGTGGCACTTGGAAATGCATGCTTAGTTTTTATATCTAGGACTAGATAGCATTAAAGAGGTATACTTAGGGGTTAAAAACTTGGTAAGATTATATGGTTCATATTTTGGGTTTTAGGCATCCCATCTATTTGGTTTAGTCTCATCATATTGTATGACAAAGGAAAAGGAGGCATGAAATTATGATTTCTCATATTGCACAAGTAGAATTTGAGATAAGGGGGTAATGAAATTAATCTTGACTTGGTTCATTTGTTGTCATGGTCAAAAGGCTGCTGCAAGGTTGGTGCCTCATAAACCTTGGTGAATTATTCATCTAGGCAATATTTTCAAGTTATCACTCAATGCTCCCTACCTCAAGCATCATGGTCTATTACACTAGGGTAACTATGAGTGCATCTAGGTTTTCTTCTATTTGATGTATATTACTACCATGAGGTTAGTTATGTTATTCATAATGAGGGGGTTGAGTGGCCTCATTCACTGCCACTTTTATTTGGTATTTAGGTCTTACTCTTTGCATGAGACATGATCATTTTCAAAGATCATATCAATGACTATTTTCACCACTTGAACATTTTCTATATTAATTTTAAGGAAATCCACCTCATTTTCCATGTGCATGGTCATATCCTTCTAAGTATCCAAGCTAGGATCCTATATTTAAATTTTGATTGCACTAGGAATCAATAGGATCTTATTTATCCTAATTTTGGTTGTAAGATGGGTCTTGAAATTGACCACATATGGGGTTATCAAAAGTTATGAATTCATGGCCCCAATGGGTATTAATCGTATACTTTAGGTTCCCACCATTTGAATTGAATTCCTCAAATTTATACCTATATGAGATAAGAACCATAGGATAAAAAATATGTACTAACAAAATGATGGGGGTTGGCTTCATCAAAGTAATTATATCCTTGAGTTCCTATTAGTCTCAACATACTTGGGAGTACCTTAGATACCACAGATAAAAGGTATGACAAAAGAGAAGTAGAAGGTGAGATGGAATGGAATGGAAAGGTGAAAGAGCTCATCTTAGAAGGATCTTCTCTTCATGTTAGGCTCACCAAAATATGTGTTGTTCTAAATCTACTCACCATAAATTTTTATGAGTTAGATTCAATTCAACACATGTATTGTAGGCATGCAACTAATGCGATGTTGGATCACTCTTGCTCATGTGGCAAATCCAATGGAGCATGGGAGTGTCCAAAGGACTACCCTCTTCATGAGTAAGTAGATTCACGTGAGTTTCAATGATATTAATGCACAAGGTAAGTAGATTCATGTGAGTTTCAATGATATTAATGCACAAGGTGGGTATCACACGAACTTATTCACTCACTTTATGAGGAAGGAGTTATTGATAGAATACAACTATGTTGATGTGTGGAGTTGGATTTGGGATGTGTAGATGTTACCTAGAAAACATTTGAAGAGGTGTAGTTATAATAATTCTTCTATGACCAAGTGTGTTGTTGGATTGGATTAGTTTCATCTCATGTTTAGGTAGGCATAGAAAGTGTTGAGATGAAAATTATCTAATTCAATCATTTCTCAAACTAGGGCTAGCTCCATCACATGTCTCCTATTATGTTCCTCTTGGATTTTCTACAAGAAATCAAATTTCTCCTAAACGTTTTCTATGTTAAATGCTTCTTGGTTTGGCCAAGCACTTCCAAGCTCATGTAAAATGGACTTTACCCAATCCTCTTTGACCCTAGGATGCATGAGCCTGATAATGAGAGAGAAGGAAGTGGTATGTCTTGACTTCTTGTTACGTGTCAAGTTTAGGATTCTCTTATTTAGTTTTTTGATTTCCTTATGTTGATATCAAGGGTTTTTTATCTTCATAATTTTTGGAAACTAAGTGCATGAAAATGGGAGACAAATTAGTGGCCAGCCTATAATTTTTGCAAAATGTATTTGTATTAAGAAAGACACAACATGTTTTAATTTTAATTTGTACAAATTTTAATGCCTTGATTTCATTTTTTTATGATCCCATCCATTTAGGATTGTATTTTAAATCCTATGAGTTGGACATCACTTGTGGCTCCTAAATTCATGTTTTAATATTAAAAAAAATAAAAAAAAATTCAACCTTATCAAGTTTACATGTTTGCAATAAAATTTTATGAAACCGCCACCAAAAGGAAGAGCTACTTCTTAGCTCTCTAGCCATACATTTTTTTTAATATTTTGAATAAACTAAGGTATTTAATTTTTTTCTTTGAAGAGTGTATTCATATTTTTTTGCTTCGTACAAGATAAGTTTTATATTATTGCGAGAATTTAGCCTGGCCCACAGAAGAAGGATCTCATCCCCCACACTCATTACAAACCCTTGCCGTAAGGGGTGTTGTACAGAAGAGCATAAAAGAACAAAGAAATTTGAAAACATCCCCGATCACCTCAGCCCAAGGACAAAGGGGCAACAATCATTTATTATTTTTTATTGAGGATCTTAGCGCCATTGGATGATTTGCGATTGCTTAAGTAGACCACTTCCTTTTCACTTCTGTCTACTCCTGTTTTGAATGTGGAGTGCCTTTAGGTGGCTATGAGGAGAGGGCATTGGCCCTGTCCATGCTGAAGGCACCCACAAGAGTTCCAACAAACACGGGAACCGATGGAGACTCCACATGATCAACCACGTCCATTGTGAGATCTCTCGTTGATAAGGTTGAGGGGGCAGTTGGGAGGACCCCATCATTTGGGACCTCATGCGACAACACAGAAGAATCTTGCACAACCAGAGGAGATGGAGAATTTGGTTTTGAAGTGATTTCTTGAGAATCTTGTGTAGAAGACAAGTCATTTGGAGTTCTAGGAGTGATGACATAATGGTGGGACTCTGCCCCAATCCATCAAGAGGGTCATTCATCTGATGCCTAGTTGATGGTTTGCCTCTTATGGCACTGATGATTCAAGTGATCAATTGAAAAAAAATTCCTACATCTGAAAGTAATTTTTTCGTAGTCATCTGGTTACCTCCAACACCTTTTTACCCTTACCCACTTTCAGAAATATCTTAGCTCGTAGCCCATTAGATAAATCCATTTCCATGCATATGCATGCACAAGTGGAACTCCTATATCCGATTGTTTCATTGGAAGTGCTATGGTATTTAACCAAGCCATTTCCAATAGCACACAGACAATCCAATCCCCAGAATTGAAGAGGGAGATAAGGTAATCTGACCCAAAGGAATGCAGAAGATAAAGTATCAATACGGGGATCAAGGAAGCATACCAAGGCTTCATGCTTATGAATTCACCCTAAAATATCCAGGGGCCTGATTTCAACGCTATCCATGTCTTCAGTGGAGTCAAATTTCAAAGTAAAGAAACCTCTGGCACACCAATAGATACAGATTTCTTCTTTCATGTATTCCTTCCAATTTTGTGTAATCCAAGCGTTTAAGTCATATAGCCTAGGCCAAGATTTTGTCACTCTAGAAATAAGAGAATGTTCTTGCAAATACTCCTCTCGATCACAGGTAGACTGTCCAAGCTAACCTCAGGGATGAGCTTAGAGGGGGCAGATCTTGGTTCCATTCACATTTGTTGCTTTGGCACTGCCAAAATCAAGGATGACGGTATGGTGAGAAGTCAGATGAGGCAAAGGACGGGAATCATCGTCGCAGGTTTTATTTTCCAAACCATCCCATACTTTGGAACTCTCAGGACGCCATTGATTTGCAGGATGGCGCTACAGAGCTGCGTTGCCCTCCCACCCCCTCAGTGAAGCTAAAACCCTAGCTTCACCCCTCTCGATGTCTCTAACATTCATCTGGCAGGTTGATGAGCTCTTTCCCTTGTGCTAAGAAGTGGAAGCCCAATCTTCATCGTGAATTTCACTGCACTCGCAATGGAAATCATTGACGGAAGGAGGAGCAGGCTTCGAGAATGTTGGAGCTTAGTGCCTCATAGCACCGAGTTTTAGCAGAGCTTTTTTTTTAATCTATTTTTCACTATTGGCTTTAAGAGTGTATTCATATTACTCTAGTGCATATGTATTGATTATTTTTATAGCATTTGATTTGTTATCCAATTTGAATTTTTTTATATAGGATTCTACACTTCATTCTTTTTATACATATTCAAAAATAATAATTTATATTTTTCATTTTATATTTTTTATTAGTTTTATATAGCTTATGTGATGTGCATGTTCAGTGATGTAATTTTTAGGATGCAACCACTTCAAAAAAAAATTAAAAAATATATTTAACAAAAAAATACAACTTCTTGTACTCATTCTTGGATATATTTCCACCAACTAATTTTTAAAAATATATAATATAGAAAAAAATACATGGGTGCACACCAAACACTATGTTATATATTAGTAATAAAAATAATAACACTTTTGTGTGTGTGCAACATTTAACCCACTTCATCTTAACCATTTTTAAAATATTTAGAAACTAGCTTTAGAGTACTACAATTCTTGTTCATACCATATCTTTGTTTTTTAGTATACACATCTCAAATTACTCATCCAAATTTAGTATTAGATAATTTTAGAAAGAAAAAAAAGTGGCCTCTTTTGACCCACTTTTTGTCCCCCATTTACATGCACTCATCAAACTAAAGATGAATCAACTAAATACCTTAATTTAAATGTGAAAAATAAATATTTATTCTCTTTTTATATTTTTTTCAAATTTGAAGTGTGATTTAATTAGCTATTATAAAATGATTTTAAATGGTCCTAAATGCAACTTAAGCCAATTTTTTAATTTATTTTGTATTCTTAATTATTTTGAATGTCTTGTTTTTTTATCAAGGGCATTTGATCTTGTTGCCTCATGTATTTATTGGGGGTTTTCTAAGACAATTGCTAAATTGAATATACATTTAATTAATATAAGTTATCTAATTACAAAATTATTAAATTCTAGCTATTCTAATATATAATATGGTGACAAAATATCATGAATCTAGACAAGATTGAAGATAATTAATCTACTTGAAAATATAAACTAATAATCTTTCAAATAAAACTAAACTAAGAATTGAAAATGAAAGCAAATTGATGCCTCACACCTAGAAGATAAGTAGACAAATGCTTGGTGAAGTTGTGGCATATCAATCCTCAAGGGCTCAACTTCTACATTCTCCTTTCCACTCTAGATTAGAGTGCTCTAATTGATGGAAGAAGGGTGAAAGATATGGAACTAAGATTAAAGAATAAGTGGAAAAGTGTTGTGATAATGGAAGATTTAAATCTTCAATAAGAAAGAGCCATTGAGGCTTGCAAAGAGCATGGAAACTCTATGGGAAATTAACCTAGGTACCTTAAAATTGACTTACTATACTACTCAATAAAATATAGGAAAATAAGTAGTATAATTGAACTCACACAAAAGGCTTGCAAATATCATAGACCAAAGACCATTTGGGAATGGGAAAGAAGCTATAGGAAATTCAAGAATTGAAATGGGCACTTTATGGGAAATTAACCTTGATACCTTATAATTGACTTACTATCCTACTACAGACAATATAGGAAAATAAGTAGTATAATTGAACTCACACAAAAGGCTTGCAAAGATCATAGACCGAAGACCATTTGGGAATGGGAAAGAATTTTATAAGCAATTCAAGAATTAAAATGGACACTTTATGTGAAATTAACCTAGATACCTTAGAATTGACTTACTATCCTACTCAAGAAAATATAGGAAAATAAGTAGTATAATTGAACTCACACAAAAGGTTTGCAAATATCATAGACCAAAGACCATTTTGGAATGGAAAAGAAGCTACAGGAAATCCAAGAATTGAAAGGGACACTCTATGGGAAATTAACCTTGATACCTTATAATTTACTTACTATCCTACTAAAGAAAATATAGGAAAATAAGTAGTATAATTGAACTCACACAAATTGCTTGCAAAGATCATAGACCAAAGACCATTTGGGAATGGGAAAGAATCTATAGGAAATAAAAGAATTAAAATGGACACTCTATGTGAAATTAACCTAGATACCTTAGAATCGACTTACTATCCTACTCAAGAAAATATAGGAAAATAAGTAGTATAATTGAACTAACACAAAAGGCTTGCAAAGATCATAGACCAAAGACCATTTGGGAATGGGATTGAGCAAGGGAAATATCAATTAAAATCATTATTTGGGGACTAGACTCAAGAGAAAAAGGAGGTAGATGGAGAATAGACTTAATTGAGCTCATAATCAAAAGAAAAATAGGTGGAGAAACAACCAAAATTGGGAATTATTACACACTAATCTAGAATACCAAGGTTTTCTAATTTACTAGTGGATCACCCATTTTTCCAAGGTAGGTTTCAACCCCAAGAAAGATCAAGTGACCCCAGTAATCAAAGGGTCAAAATGCAATTTTTGGCAAAGATGATGGTACGAATGTAAGGAGGAAGGTTTGAGAGGCAAATAAAAATGCAAGATGGGGTCCTAAGAGCTTATCAACACTTCCATTTGATTTAAAGAGGTTGAGAGATACTTTATTCATACCACATAGGTCATGAGATGAACCACCATAACATCATCAAACTACCATATATGCTTGTACAATTTTAGGTACTTATAGCTTCTAGTTATACTTTTGTGCAATGAAAATGTTTATAGGAATACCCTACTCTTACATGATTTCTTGCATTCACTAGCCTTGATCATCATTGATATTTGGTTGATTAGTTTTAACATAAGGAATAACAAGAGTCTTAGACTCTAAAATTCTCACAAAAAATAAATAATCTTAAAATATTTGATGTATTAACATCCATATGAATTAATGGAACAATTCCAAGAGAAGGAGGAATTCCTTGAAACATGAAAAATTTCAAGAGATGATTCTCCCCCTGTATAGTGGCATTCTTATGAATAATGAAGACAACATTAGTATCCTCAACCTTAACATTCATGCTAAAGGATTTATTTGAATTGTGAGTATTTTGAGGCTAATATCACAAAATCTTGATTTAACTATTCCCTTTAGGGTAGTACCATATATAATAGTCTTGAACAATTATTTTAAATCCTCCTATACAACATTACCTTTATAAATCCATGAGACTATAGACTTCAATAATGTGTAAACTATGCACATTTATAATATCTACTATTTTATTCGTATCTAGTTATAAACCATGTAAGCTTGGGGCAATCAGGTTCTCACACTTCTAAAACATTTTCAAATTTATTCTTTCAAATTTATTTTGTATCCAATTTTTTATATTCATCCCATTCATAAGACTTTGAATGTCTATAAATAAATTAATAGAGTTTTACACCCTAAAATTTTCAAGAAAACTTGCAATAATATGATTTTCACTTTCTTCAAACACCAAAATGCTTTACAAAATTTTGAATGGGTATCTCTACTAACTAGATGTTTATAAGTTTCAAATTTATTGATGCTTTACCAACAATCTTATCCAAAACTCTATCCTTTAAATTCAAATCACACCCAATCTTTCTAAAACCCATAATTTTATATAATAATGTAGAAGATTCTTGAAGTTAGAACAATGTAACTATTCATTTAGTTTATTTTGAATATTTCATTCAATATCGGTTCAATATTTTTATGATGGAGCCCCAAATAAGCTTAGTACATATTATTCACAATATGATGAGCCTATTGTAGAAATATAAATATATTGGTTACCATAAAGCGTATATATTTTAACCTTTGAACTTGAATTTGTGTCAAAAGAAAGAAAATTCACTATTCTTGTTGGGGGGTCAATGGTCAAAATTATAAATTTTTAATAAGAATTGAATTCTTGCAATACATTTTAAAAAATTTACTCTACTATGGGTTGTCTCAATTTAAGGTATTCAATAATTCTTGGAGCTTCATACTCTATAAAGTCTTGGGTAGCAAACCTTTAAGGACTACATAGCAAATCATGAGCTAGTACTTTGTTCAAATATCTTATTAAATAAATGGCATGTATTGTTGTAGGTAGATATTTTATGAGACATTTTGTCAAACATATTTCATGTATTGCCTATGCTTTCACATTTTTCCTACATGTATTATTAGAAAAAATAAATAGCATTTACATTTACACAATATTAAACATAAAATAATAATAATAATAATATTGAGTCCATTCTAGAAATATATTACAATAAGAATTCTATAAAGTCATTCAAATATAAATTTTCAAACTACCATCTTACAAAAATACAACTAATTGTTTAATAATAAAAATAAATTGCAAATCACTAAGGTGAATTTATTAACACAAACCTTAATATTCCAACATGTTTATAGAAATAGCTACAAGAACAACCTCTTATAAAATTTGCATCTAATTATTCTCTAATAAATTTTCATACATAAAATTACTTGTAAAGCTTGGAAGTGGTTTTGTAGCTGACAATTACACTTGCTAACATCCTTTCATGGCTATTATAACTAAAAGGAGTTTGTAGCTGCAACAACCAATAACATTCCTCCCTACTTTATACTTTAATGGAATGTTGGCATGGGTCATGGAGTTTGGTGTTATAGATTTCAAATGCTTATGCCCAACAGTTTGACAATGTTAAATCAATAAATCCATTTTGTATTTATTTTATAACTCACATTTCATCATTCTAAGAATTTCCACACAAGTTGTGTGCCTTGCCTATTCTTTCACACTTTGTATAATAAAAATATATTACACCATGATTGCAACAAAATTTGATAATATTTGTTATTCTTCAAAATATTCATTAACATCTATACCCATTCAAAGTCTAAATGTTAGTGAAAGGTACAAAGACTAGTTTTGTATCTACTCATTGCATTCATTTGAAATTATTCTAAATAATTTCAACAAAGAAAATTAATTTTATGTGTATCCTACAATCATAGAATTTTCACATGCTACTTAAACATCATCTACTTGAATGTTCAAAAATTCAATAGTAATTTTATATCTCCCATGACAAAAAGTGGTAAATACTTATCCTATTTTTATTTTGTCAAAATTGACCTTGTACTATTTAAGTGGATGATGTTTAAGAATAGACCCTTCCATGAGGTTGTATAGTTCATAATCATATTTTTAGTATGGTAGGGTCTTAGGCTAGAAATGTAGTCTTATATTGTAATTACAATTCTACATCCAAAGTCATGCCCTTATATTCACATGTTCGCACACACACACACTTTGAATTTTGTATAAAAAGTGCACGCGAAGTTTGAAAATCCATATGCATATTTTTAGTAGTCATAAAATGTAATTAAATTTTGCATCTCTTCCTCTCAGTAATTTTTTGGGGCCTTTCATTAATGTTTGTAAAATATACAAAGTTAAGTCAAATTTTAGCCTTTCTTCCCAAATAATATGTCGGAGTTTCACATTACACTTGTCAATTAGAGCTCAAATGAAATTTTAGTATTGTAGCATATTATGATTTTCAAGAACTTATATAAGAATAGAAAATTATAAATAAGAATTATATCTTTTCTTTTATATGCATTTCAAACATTTAACTTGTGATTGTAACTCAAAATATTACCTAGATTTTTAGACATTGAATTATGATCATAACCATAAACTATGTTTAGGCGTGGATATGCAATGATAAAAATTCATGAAATTTATACTTTAATGATTTGATCAAGTTTATATTCCTAATATAAGGCATTTTTGAATTATGTATCTTTAGGGATTTCACAACTTACATGGATACATTCTAGCCCTAAATTTCTACATAGATGTATTATCATGCTTTTGACTATGGATGCACTTTTCAATTCTATTATTAGACTCCTAGCCTAAAATTATAAATCAAATCTTCACCTTTTAATCCATTAAGTCTTCCAACTTGTGGAAACTGACATAAACTCCTATATTTTCCTAAACCATTGACTGATGGATGCAAGTAAAAATATCACCTTTTGTTTGTATTATTGAACTTCTTGATTACAAATATAAATGTGTGACCCTTGAAAGAAATTCATTCAATGAAATGTTTTACTTTTCAAATCTTCTTATAACTTCACCATACTATTAATGATAATAATGACTTTACAATTTGACCCTTGTTGCAAAAATTGATAGACTAGGATAATGGAAACAATATTATTACATCTAGATGCTAGTCGACAACACTTAAAAAATCTATGAAACTGTAGACATGTAAAAATGGCTTAACACATATCACATATCCTAAACTACATTTTTCCATTATCGGCATCACTGTTATTATCACTATTGCATATCACTTCATTAACATCATTAATCCCCTTTTTAACATCATTTGCATCATTAACCCTACTTTCCTCTATTAATTAAATAATCTCAAATTTTTTAATTAATTCACTATGTCATCACCTAATTTAATCTTATTCCCCCTAATTAATTAAATAAACATAAATTATTTAATTATGTCACTAACATACCTTATTCATCTAAATTAATTAAATAGTTATCATTAATTATTTAATTAAGCTACTTTCCCTTCTTCAAAATTGAATAATTAAATCAATTATTCAATTTTCCAAAATCACTCAACATTGTGTCCATCGTGATTGGAAAGCCAAGTGCATATCCTCTCCCCCTACATCTTTTGACGGTCCTGGGTGATGAGAAATACTTTGGGCTTTTGCATTTTTTTGTGGTCACCCCTTTTTAGATATGGGCCTACTTATGAGACACATCCCACAATGGAGAACTCATTCATGACCTTAAAAGCATGTTTATCAACAGGCTATATAAAGTTTGTGAAATCAAAAGAAAGTAGCTTAAACCTGGGTGTGAATGCCATGATGTGCCTCTACCCTTGTACAAATGTAATGGGTTGTACAAGGTGGCTAAATCCTTAAGTGGCTTAAGTATGATGAATGTATCCAATGTTCATGGTTATCATTAAACACCTTTTGTTTTAGAGGCCAACCAAGTTTCCCGAAACATCCTTCAAAGTAGTGCATGGGAATAGCATCGTTCCCAGAAGTTACTTACCACATCATATTTATAGTTGAGGCATAAGGCTTAAGATTTAATCCTCTTTAGCCTGAGGTACCAAGATGGTACATTTCCTTGATATATCCTATTTTTTCCCTCTATAGATTCGATTTAAAATCACTCCTTCAGGGGTGAGGTAAGCTAACAAAGAAGAGCGTACCTTTTTTCTTAGGATGTATTGACTAATAATCTTCAAGCTATATCATTGGATCTCAAATTATTTTTTGTATGCATCACTTTCCATCAAAATAGATCACCAAAATATCAGATCAAATGTAGTCAAACTTGCAAAAAATTTGAAAAATAGTCACATAACTGAGCAATGCTAAAATAGAGTCACTATTGTCAAGTTTTTTTGCTATTGTCTCAAAACATTATCGCAGTTGATCTAGAATTTGATCGCTTTTGTTCATTTAGCTGCTATTTCTATCACTAGTTTATGAAAATCACTGTCAAAATAGAGTTGCTTTTGAAAAATTTACCACAGTTGTCTTAAAATAGAACCACTATTATTCTAAAACCCTGCCACTATCATCCTAAAATCTTTTTGCTATTTTCCTACTTATAGGCTTTCCTCAAATTGGTCAAAACAATTGATTTTTGAACATTGGCCTAAAAAACTCTATCCAGTTATCAGAGAACATTATTGGACCTATCAATCAAAATCTAGCATCATCATCCTTCACTTTGGAATTGGTTTACATAGGGTTTATATCTACCATCTTTTTGACACAAACATTTACACCATAGCTTATCGGCATTCTTCAACATCACCAAATCAGCACCCAAACATCAACCTAGTCTTAAACACATATTGAACTCAAGAAATCAAACCATTATCTTTCTATAGTTTGTAGCAACCTTTACTTGCAACCTTATAGCTAGTTCAAGTAAAGCAAGCACCATATCCTTTAAGACATAGAAAAACATTGATTTTAGTCTTGTTAACTATTGTGTTCTAAACTAGCGTCAAATCAAAAACATCAAACATCATAGTGTCATTTATCAAATGGCACCAAAAATTGGCTCATCTCCTTATCATAGGGTTGAGTAGCAAAATCTTATTGTCCAACATCAAGCTTGATCGTCCACATATCACAACACCAATCCATAGAAAACAACCAACAATCTTTGTCCAAAAGGTATACACACATCCCCTTTGTACATCATTTTATCAAACCAAATCTCAAATCACATCATTCCATTTCCATAAGTTGGTATCTCAAACTTACCAAGGTCTCTAGAGTTCGTTTATGACTACAACGAGATCACATCACAAAAAGAATATGGAAGCCACTAAAAGCAGCGCTAGTATACCAAACACCAACACCACCAATAAGGAAAATCAACCATGGGGTTATGATCCTAGGACATACTCAACTCCCAAAGAACAACCAACGTTTAAAGCACAAACAAGTCAACCACCTAGTGATGATGACATACAACTTCAACATCAAGAGAGATTCGCTAGGCCAAAAGATCAACCTCCTAAAGACATGATCATAGAGGAGTATGATAGTGATGAGGAAATCATTGATGAAGTACTTTTAGAGTGCTCCCAAGATCTAAAAATACAGAAACTTATGGACAAGATGATTGGGAAGGATCCTAACACATATTTCCTCAAGCTAGCACAAAGTGGAGTCAAGTTTCCCACAAAATTTAGCATTGAAATTCTTAAGGATCCCAACCCCATTCCTTTGGGAGACAAATTGATGGTGAGACAAATACCCAAAACAATGGTAGATCAAAAGATACCATCATTATTCTCAAATGCACATATCAATGACCAATCTTTTCCCCAAAATGTGGAGAAGCCATTATATAGACATTCATCACAAATTGAACAAGTGGTAGTAGCTCAAAATACTCAAGAGAATCCAAACCTCTTGGAAAATCAAAGCATGCCACCACAAAATGTTAACACAATGGGACCCAACATACATAAGACATATTGGAATACCCAACAACAAGGTCTCGATACTAATATGCAAAACATGGGACAACCACAACAACATGTAGTAAACCAACAAAGCAGCAAACCTTTGCAAATACAACTACATGTTAACAACCCACAACACATGTATCAACAACCACCCCAATATCAAGGCATGTACCTAGGCAATGTTCAAAACCAAACTCAATACATGCCTCAACATCAATACTATGATCCTAACATGCAGAATCAATATGGACCATCATCTACCCAATACCCTCAACATCAAACATATGTTTCAGATCCACTGGATTTCAATACCCAACATCAAGCATATGTTCAACCACAACAAAAAAAACACCTACAAAATTAAGCACCCAATCCTCTACAACACAACATTGGTGCACAACCTCCATCACAATACCAAGCCTACACACCTCAACAACAACATAGTGTACCTTGACAACAATACAGTGTACCTCAACAACAATACAGCGTACCTCAACAGCAATATAGCATACCTCAAAAGCAATACAACGTACATGAACAACAACAATATCATACCCTCAATACACAACACACCCACATCGGTCCTCAAGGACTCCATCTATCATCCTACACCCACAAACATGGCCCAAGGGTCATCATATGCACAAAACCCACAATATAAGACACACAACATTGCGGGGCAACAAGGTTATAACATCTATCCTTATCAAAAGAACACACTAAGTGACGATGTAACCTTACAAATCTAGAACCTCAACCAAAGGATATCAGACATCCAAATTGAAAATCCAAAGAAGAGCCATGCTCTACAAGACATATGCCCATATCCCTTCAATCGTTCCTTATCCATGATACCTTTCCCCAAGAACTTTGAAATACCAAAATTTGACAAATACAGGGGAAGAAGATATTTAATAGAGCACGTGTGAGAATTCTCAGTAGTTTGCATGGATGTACAACACAATGATGCCTATTTAATGAGGCTTTTCCCACGAAGTCTCGAGAGGGCCGCTATCGAGTGGTTCTCTCATCTACTGCTTGGTATCAATACCTTTGATGAGTTGTCAGACAAATTTGTCAATCATTTCTCATACAACATAGAGAAAGATATAATTATCCCCAATCAATACAAAATTAAACAAATCCAAGGAGAATCATTTGCTTCATATCTACAGAGATGGAGGCATAAAGCTAGAAAATGTAAATGGACCGTTCTCAAGAAACAACTAATAGATATCTTTGTCTCCAACATACAAGTGGACATTAGCTACCAACTCACCATGTTGTGCCCTAGTAATTTTGAAGAAACCATTGAAAAGCGTTTACACATTGAAAGAGCTCTCATAGTAAGGGAAGTCATTAAACTATATAACGAAGACCAAGCTTCAAGTTTTAATGACAAACCTAAAAATGGGCAAAGAACAAGAACGTTACCAATGACAGAGTGGTAGATGTAAAATTTGTGTGAAACGTACAACCACCTAGCAATCCATAGAACAATGTCCAAGCAGCTCAAGAAAACTACCCTCAAAACAATGCTCAAAACAATCAACTCATGTATCATCAGAATAACCAACAAACAAACTAGGGGCAGGATATTCAAAGAGGGTCATCGAGGAAAAATAATCAAATGAGGAGAAAATTCACTCCATTGGGAGAAACTCTTGAGGTAGTTATGCATAAACTCATCCAAAAGAACCTTATCAGGCTTCCTAATCTTGATAAAATAACTTATGATGAACCAAACTTCAAACCCCCTTAGTACAATGAGAATGATCAATGTGAATTTCACAAGATCAAGGATCACACAATGAATAATTGTATGAGACTTAAAAACATCATACTTGACTTGATAGAAAAAGGGGAGGTCGACATTGAACATCATCTTGGGCCCTTCGATAACAAAGACATGGGAATATAAAAGGATTCACTCCCTGATCATTCTAGGGGAATGACAAAGGTAAAGGACAAGATTACTAAAAATTCAACTTCACCTATGATGAAGTCAAAGGAATCATCTGTCAATCCAATCGAAATATCATTGTCGTGACCATACTAGGAAAAATCCCCAAATATAATGTGACTACAAGAAGAGGGAAATTCACAATCCAAGGAGCCCCACTTCCAACCAAAGTCGCCATCAAACCTTACATTGACTATAGCATTGTTGACTAATTGAAGAAAAATCCATCCTTAATCTCCATCCTTGAACTTTTAAAGTTATCACCAGCATATAAAGAGATTGTAGAGAAATCTCTCATTGAATCTTTAGTGCCAAACAACCTTAACACTGATTAATTTCAAGCCATAGTTGGTACCATTAGTTCACCCCATCTTCTGAAAAAGACCTTCCATAAAGAGCCTTTCATAATCAAGCTTTATATCTTGAGGTTTGTATCCATAAACACAAGATTAAGAGAGTCCTAATAGATGGGGGTGTAGGCTTAAACATAGGTACCCTAAAAATGGTAAAGTAATTGGGATATTCTGATGACATGATTTACAAGAAAAAAATCATCACCATAAGGGCTTAGAATGATATAGAGAGAAACTCTGAGGGCACAATAAGACTTCCCATCCAAGTGGGGCGAAGAATAGCAGAAATAACTTGTCAAGTACTAGATCTTGAGTTGCCATATAACCTTCTCTTGGGACGTTTGTGGATCCATGCAAAGCAAGTGGTCCCTTCAACCTTTCATCAATGCCTAAAATTTCCTTACAATGATAAGGAAGTTACAGTATGTGTCGATCCCGAACCCTTTCATTACTGTTCAAACTTGGAGGAGAAGTACAAAACACTCCTTGAAATTCTTAGTAATTACATATCATTCCACTAATTTTCCTATGTCGATCTAGCATCACTTGCTTCAACCTCAGCTCCACCTACATCAGCCGATCCTCCAAAATCCAAACTCAAGATCCAAGTGTGTAATGAGGGTTGTGGAGAATACCATTTCAAACAATCCTTCTGCATTGGGGAGCTTCCCCTGTCACCAAAATCCTACAAGCAACCAAAGGAAATAAAGTATTTTCAAGCTATCACATTTGAAGTTAAACCCACTATCATCAAAAAGCGGGGAGACATAAAGGATGAAGTGGTATTTGAAGAGGACCTCTCATCATGGATCTATAAAGAAGAACAAGAACAGAAATAGCTACATCCCCTTCCCATGGAGCTCAATAATAAAGGTTATCAGATAGCAAGAAATATGGGATACACTAGAAAAGGTGGCCTTGGTCTACACGAACAAGGCATAAGAGAACCCATTATAATAGAACAATGTGCAAGAAGAATATGGGACTAGGTTATGGTTCGATAGCGCGATTACCCCAAATATCGAAACTACCTCTTATCAGGCAATAGCTCCTACCATCGTTGAGACATCATATAACTACAATATTATTGACGATGACCTCACAATCACAGACCTATTTGGACATTGGCATAAATACCATCACCTCCAAACCTACATCTAAGGACTACCATACTGAAATAGGCTCCAATGAATAGGAATGGGAGGAGTCTTGTGTGTCTAGTGACTATAACTTAGATACCTCTAGGACCTTGATAACTCCACTATCCTTACCTTTTCCCTAGCCACATCCACCATAAGCTTTACTAGTAACAATGATAACTTACACTTACGTCACTCGCAATTGATCGATTGGGATCAACAACATCATGCACATGTTGTGGACCTATTCCAAAATAATAAAGCTTTTATGAAGTTCATGGGAATTCAATAGGGTATCCATCAAGAGATCATGAGGTTAGTTTTTTCATAGAATGAGAACAAGGAGCATACTTTGGAGGGGAGATTGCATCCTCCAATCACAAAATTGAAATGAAAAATCTAAAAATAAAAATGAGATCCCCTAGGGAAAACCACAATGTGGCTCTATCGGATCATGAAAAAGGAAAAACAAAGGATGTATCTAAGGGTGAAAACCTCACTGAGGCACCCGAAGATGGAGGATTCAATCTACTCATTACAAAGTATTAGGAGCAATCAGCAGCCTTGGTGAAAGGTTTTGAACCTATCAACGTAGGTACCACAAAGGCACCTAAAGTAACATATCATGCAAAGCTTCCTTAGATCTTGAGGAAAAAGGCAACTTCACAGCATTCATCAATGAACGTAAGATCAAATTTTCCTGGACATATGCAAATAAGCCTAGATTGGATCCAACATTAGTAGTACACCGTCTAACGGTATTCCCTATGTCAAAAAAAGTTAAGCAAAATCTTCACAAGATGCACCCATAGATAGCAATATTAGTCAAGGTGGAGCTTCAGAAACTGCTAGATGTTGGATTCATCAGACCCATAGACTATCCTAAGTGGGTATCCAACCTCGTACTAATATTGAAACCCACTGGGGGCATACAGATCTGTACAAATTTTAGATTTATCAACAAAGCATGCCCTAAGGATGACTTCCCCCTTCCAACATCAACATCATAGTGGATCTAACTATTGATCATGAAATGCTTTCCCTAATGGATGACTTTTTTGGGTACAATCAGATAAAGATAGCCCCTAAAGATCAACACAAAACAGCTTTTACCTATGCTTGGGGAACTTTTTACTAGAACGTCATGCCATTTGGTAGGAGCCACGTATCAAAGAGCGATGACTACCATTTTCCATGACATGATGCACATCACCATGGAGGATTATGTAGATTATCTATTGGCTAAATCAATCACAAGACATGAAAACTTGGCTAACTTAGCTAGGACTAGAGGAATATAACTTACATCTAAATTCGAAGAAATGTGTGTTCGGTGTAACATCTAGGAAACTATTGGGCTAAATTGTATCCAGAAGAGGTATCGAGGTGGATCCCGCTAAGGTCAAGGCTATCCTATAAATTCCTCCCTCAAGAATATTAAAATAGTTGCATAGTCTAGAAGGTAAGCTTCAATCTATCAGAAGTTTCATTGCACAACTAGTAGATAAATGTCATTCATTCACACACCTCCTCCATAAAGATGTAACATCAAATGAGACAGAAGGTGTGATCAAGATTTTCAAAGGATTATTTTCTCACTCCCCCAGTATTAATGCCTCCAATTTAGGATAAAGCAATGAATCTATATGTATCCACAATAATAGCAGCTTTGGGAGCTCTATTAGCACAACTTGACGACGAGAACAAAGAAAAAGTGGTATACTATTGCAAGAGTTTCTCCCTTGGTCTCCTTGTGGTGTATAGTGCAATGCTTGGGTTTGTGACATGGCTTAACCACCTCCTGTGGATCTTGGATCTTGTATAAATTTGGTAGTTGTATTGGGAATTGACAGGTCGATCTTTTGGTGCAACAGTAGCAGCCTGTGCAATAATTGGTATCAGGGGGGGTTGTTACAATATTTTTTCCCTTGGTCTCCTTGTGGTTTGTAGTACAATGCTTGGGTTTGTGACATGGCTTAAACACATCGTAGATCTTGGATCTTGTGTAAATTTGGTGGTTGTATCGGGCATTGTTAGGTCGATCTTTTGGTGCAACAACAACCACCTGTGTAACATATACTACATCAATCATACCTTGGTTGACTAAGAGTTAAATTATACACCCATTGAACAAGCATGTACATCAGTTATCTTCGCAACACAAAAGCTTAGGAATTACATGTTAAATAAACAAATCAAGTTGATATCCAAGATAGACCCCTTGAAATATCTCTTGGAAAAGGCAGCTCTTATAGGAAGAATCGCTAAGTGGGTCATGATACTTAGTGAATTCAACATAGAATATGTCGACAAAAAATCCTTCTAGGGATAGGTGATAGCAAATCAATTAGCAGAAGCATGAATTGAAGATCATCAACCACTCATAGTAGAATTTCCAAATGAGAGCATCCTACTAACAACCCAATCAACCCATTGGACCATGTACTTTGATGGATCCCACACTCAACACAGCTCAAGGGTTGGTATCCTATTTCTCACACCATAAGGAGACAGTATACCAAAAGCATACAATATTTCCTTCCCCTGTACAAATAATATAGCCATGTATGAAGCATTAATCACTAGGCTGAAAAATGGTCGTGGAGTGGAAAATTAAGGAGCTACAAGTCTATGGTGCGGTTGGCCATAAGGAAGGTCAATGATGAATACTAGACTAAAGATGACAAGCTCATGTCGTACAAAAGGATGGTGGACAACTTCAAATAATACTTCCTATTCATCATCTTTGAACAGATCCCAAGGGTTAATAATAAAGAAGCTAATGTTATGGCTACTATCGGTTCACTCCTTGACATACTGGAGAACGTTCCTAGATATGAATTCTTGGTAGAACAATTGCTTATACCAGCA
This sequence comes from Sequoia sempervirens, assembly GCA_007258455.2. Classification (NCBI taxonomy): domain Eukaryota; kingdom Viridiplantae; phylum Streptophyta; class Pinopsida; order Cupressales; family Cupressaceae; genus Sequoia; species Sequoia sempervirens. Next base: position 169,207,655 of record VDFB02270651.1, on the reverse strand, counting down.
TTCAAAGTCCCAGAATCCAAACTAGTGTGTGATGTTGTTGGTCCTAGCTCACCTTGGTATGAGGACACATTTGCCTATATCCAACACAGAATCATACTAACCCACCTAACGTCCAATCAAAAGAAAACTTTCATCCACTGAACTTCCTGATTCACTATCCTAGGAGATACCTTATACCATCAAAGCCTCAATGGTACGTTACTTTGATGTCTTAACGTGAAAGAAGTGCAAACTACCTTGCAATAGATACATGAAGGTTTTTTGTGGATCTCACTCTAGTGGACCTAACCTAGTCCAGAAGATACCTCTAATAGGGTACTCCTAGCCATTAATGGAGCAAGAAGCAATTCATTTTTCCAAGAGGTGTTTTCAATTCCAACAACATGGAGATCTTGTACACGCACCCGCACAAGAGTTGTGTCCTATCACTTCTCCATGGCCCTTCTCTCATTAGGGACTAGACTTAATAGGAAATATATCACCAACTTCATCCAACAGACACAAATTCATGGTCCCTACTATGGATTACTTTACAAAGTGGATAGAGGTTATTCCTCTAACCTATGTCATAGGGAAACAAATAGTGGAGGTCATTCTTAACTATTTAATCTATCAATATGGTATCCCACAAACTATCATAACAAATAATGGAACTCCATTTAAGAACCAAGATTTCTGAGAGCTCTACTCAAGATTCTTTATCCAACACCGCTTTTCAACCCCATATTATCCTCAAGGAAATGGCTAGGTTGAAGCATCCAATAAGACCATCTTAAAAATCCTAAAGAAAATTGTTAATGACCCCGGTCGTGACTGGAAACTACAGCTAAACCCATCCTTATGGGCCTATAAAACCAACATTCACACACCTACAGGTTTGAATCCCTTTTCCTTTGTCTATGAATCTAAAGAAATACTACCTATAGAGGTTGAAATCCCATCCCTTAAAGTGTCATTAAAGGATCTTATTAGCAACAAAGAGTATTGGGTATCTAGATTCAATGAGCTTGAACTCCTAGATGAAAGATGCTTGAGCGCATTGAACCATCTACAGACCTATCAAAATCAGCTCAAGAAAAGCTACAATAAGAAAATAAAAAACAAGAACTTTCAAGTCGGTGACTTGGTCCTAAAGGAAAATTAGAAAATCTAGCTAAATCAAGATGGGAAAGGTAAGTTTGAACCAAACTGGCTAGGTCCCTACATCATTACAACAAGCTATGACTTTGGAGGATATCAGTTGGCTACACCGAAAGGAGAACCTCTATTTGAACCTATTAATATCAATCATCTCAAGAAGTTCTACACCTAAGCGTATCAGAATATCCCAAGTGAAAAAACAAAATATCAAAAATCAAGAAAATCAAGAAAATAGTAAAGAGAACTAAGACGTCATTTAAGTGAAAACCACCTTGTGACACTTCTAAGACCGGTATCATAGTGGAAACCTAGTAAATAGGTGTTATGTTTGAATAACACATGCATCCTCGTCTATCAATACTATCTATCTACTATCGGATCCATTTCATCCATCACCATAATAAAATGTGCACCCAACCATGGCTCGATAACTGATCAAGTATTGAACCTTGTTGCACACCATCTTTATCCACCATCTATTTTATCCACCTATCCCTAATAAAATGTAATCCTATTCCAAACTAGGGGCAACCTCTTGAACCTAGTAGTGGATTGGATCCTTGTTCATCCCATCACTTGCAGAAAACTATCAAAACAAAATAAAAAACACCCAAAAAACTATCAAAATCAAAAACATTCAGAAAACTGTCAAAATCCAAAAAAAAAATCGTAAAACACAAAATCCCAAAAATATTGTAGGTCGTCTCTGAAGGAGCCACAATTAAGTGAAAATAAATTGAACTACATTGTCTCTATTTGTAGAATGTAGGCAAGGCTATCATCGATGAGCCCCCAAGGCACTAGGTCAGTCCCTTTAGGTGTCCCTCTTGGTCTTTAAACTTGGTTGAAAATCCAAAAACATTCAAATATAGTATCAAAATCCAACAACATTGGTAAAAAGTCAAAAAACTCCAAAAAATAGTGTCACTCAATACAGTCAAACTACAATGTCTTTGTGTTCGTCACGTAGGTAGGCCATCATCGATGAGCCCCCGAGGCACTAGTTCAATCCCTTTAGGTCCCCCTATTTGTCTCTAAATATTTCAAAAACATCAAAAACAACATCAAATAACCTCAAAAGCACAAAAACATTCAAAAAATATTAAAAGTCCTATCTCCATTGTCACCTATATGTAATAAACTTTTCATCCATAATAAATAGTCATCACCTTCAACCTTTGACAATGCAATCAATAAAGAAAGCAAACAATGAAATCCAAGACTTCCAAGCAAAAAAATAAATGATTGGATCATCATTAGACTAAAAAAATTCCTAAGTGTTAACTACCCTACCTTTTGAAAATCATCATCAACATCCTAACATATGTCTTAATGGATAAATCATTCCTACAATAAACATCATCAATGGATAATCTTGAAACATCAAAACAATCATGGCAAGTGATACTACATCATTGTTTATCTTTTATGATCTTATCTTATTGTCTCAATTACAACACAACAATTAAGAGAATAAAGGTGCATAAGATAATAAATGGTGCAACTTTAAAGCATGGTAAACCAATGCATAAAACAATAGAAGACCAAGTCAACCAAAGTAAGAGACACGTATGGAATTGAAAGTTAATGTCTATACATTTCTAATGAGAAGTTAATACAGTTTAAAACATAAATGAATAAGTCTACCCATACTATTAAAATGGGGTATGAACTTATGAATGTGATGCCAATTTGGAAGTGTTTGGGATGCAAAATAATTCTACAAAATGTGCCCAAGTCTGATAATTAGCCTTGAGACTCAGTCAAGAGTAAACTTGGTAGTATTATATGAAGAAATTTGATTTAGGAAACTTGTTTGTGAGCTTGCTATTCATTTGAATCAGTAAAAGAGTCTTGATGTCCCTTGTAATAAGTCGACTCAACCATTTAAATGGAGAGGAATATTATGTGTTACAAACCTGTAAGTTAGCTTGGTGATTCATTGAATGAGGTTAGAAAGATGGCAGAAATATTAACTTGTTTGTAGCCTTTGGTTACTCACAAATTAGTATAAATAGAGGTGCTCATTCTACCAATTGTTACACTTATCAATCTAATTTCTTTATGTTATTTTGTTTCAATTTATGTGCAAAGTGATTGAGAGTTTGTGAGTTAAAGAGTTTTTTTATTGTTTTACATTAGTTTTGTTGAGGGATTTAGTGAGTAGCCAGTAGATGAATTCGGGTTGTTCTTAGAGGAAGTTGCAAGCAAGCTTGAGTCATTAAGCTAGGGGAGAATATTAATTGGTTGGAGCTTTAAATAGGCATGTTGATTTCTACTCATTTGTTTATTATGTTGCCATGTTGGAAAGATTATCTTTTATGTGTGATTTGATGTTTGCATGTCTTTTGAATGTTCTTTGATTTTTTCTTGTATTGGGAAACCTTTCTTTTTGGGTATATATGTACATTGAGTTATTTATACTATAATGGGTTTTATATGATTGTATACTATTTATACTATACATATAATGTCAAGTACTATACGTAGTATGACAATACTCTATGTGTGTAGCATAAAATAGAGTTGTATTGTGATTCTTATAGCAGTGTCAATTAGATATAAGTTAACAAGAAGGTTATTCCTGGGGTTAGGATAATCCAAGAGAAAGAGGATAACCTTAGAATAGAATGCTAATGGTCAATACAATTCAAGCAATTAAATGTGGTGAATAGATGACCTCACTAAAAATTATTGGGTGATGAATCTTTGGCAAAAGTAGTGTAGGTAGCCACTGTCTATACTATCAGTTCACTGTGTGATCCAAATTACATTCTAGGCTGAGGTAATCATACATTAGGTAGTAGACATTATGGTAGATCTAGATATGTAGGACACATCACCATGCTTATAAAAGGCTATTTGAAGGATGAGATTACCAGACCAACCTCTTCGTTGAAGGGAGGTCCATCTTACCAAGTTTGGTAGATGTGCGGGGGACCGCAGTAAGTCCATGGTTGGCGGAAAAGCGCTTGAGTGATGCTTCTCCTCATGCAGTTGGCGACCAAGATTTGGTAGAAGGACATTCTAGACCATTTTTATTTCTAGTTCTTGTAAGCTTGTTGAAGCAATGTATGTAATAATGTGTCCATCTATATGGAAATTGTAAATGTGAAATGTTATCTTGAATATATTTATGTAAAGTTAAATCATACTTATATTATTGGAATGATTCTTTGATTATTCAATGGAAAAGTTTGGATAAATTTTTGTTCAAATGATGCATTTATTATTGAATAGAAAAGAAAAAATTTATTGCTCATTATACTAGATGCATAGACAATTTATATATGGGTAAAACTTAGTACAATTACTAGGTAGAACAACAGGCATGTTACAAAATATCTAACCCCCATACTTGCTTATGCTAGCTAATGAAGATATTACATACAAAATCAATAAAAAGAGTTGATGGCAACTAACAAATCTAACATTGGATGAAATGACTACATACAATGTACAAACCATATGGATCTATACTATATATTTTTTGAATGGTATAGATCTATAATATGTATATTTTGTATAGTACAAAAAAATTACTAATTTTTTGAAACCCTAAAAATTGTTTAATTTTTTTTGGCTCCAAACTATAGTGTGTCTTATATAAAAATATAGGATTTTGGTCCTTCTATACTCAATGGTGAGGTATTTTTACCCAAAAAATTATAGAAAAATCTCTTTCCCAAATCATTCCCATGTTTGAGAAGGGGCTTGTTGATCATAAGCTTTGATACTTGTTGCAAGTATGAGTAGTTTGTGTTGTCATTGATGTCAACATGCTTATGTTTTTTTTTAAATTGATTTCAACCAATGATGGTTGAGAAGTTGTGAGATGCTTTGATTAGTTTCATTATATTGTCATTAGAAAGTGTTATTGGTGTCAACCTCTAGTGTTGCTTTGATAAGCTTATGTTTGTGGATGTTGTTTGGTTGAGTTGTTATGTTACAGTTGGTTTGGTGATGATGAGGAAATGGTGAAGATGATGAGAATGTGTTTCTAGTGCTTGGTTTCCAAGTGCTTTTGAGAAAAATTGAATAAAAGAGGAAAAAATGTGTTGTAGATGTGTTCTAGCATATAGAGTGGTGTTTTGATTTTTCTCTGAATTTCTTCTATGTTGAAGATTTTCTTGTGCAGTTCAGATATATTGATCAAAGGTGTTCATAGGTATTATATCTAGAATTTCTTGGTCTGAATCATTGTGCAGAAGAAGTTGTGTTCAATAGTGTGTGAACTGTGTTGCAATTTTGTCTGGGAGAAATGGTTTTGCTTTGCATTTCTCTGTAGTTTGTTTTTTGGTCTTGCAATTCTAGACATATGTTGATAAGGTTCATATCTACCTTTGGTTGAATTTGTTCATGGTTTGGTGCTCTGCAAGTTGATTTCTTGAGATATAGTATGTGGAAGATTATCTGGGTGAACAGGATGAGTTTGTTCCCTAGGTGAAAGTTGTTGCGAAGGAATTTGTTGGATTTTAGGGTGTTTGTGGAATATTCCATATTATGTTCAAGTGAAGTTTGGTGTCCATGAGTCATCTTTGGATCAAAGGAAGCATGTACTTAAATGTTTGATGGTGTTTACATAGGTTCAGTAGACATTGGGTGTTTACAATAATTGTGGATTTGCTTTGATGATTGTGGAAGTGTGGCATAGTGTGCATGAGTAGATTTAGGTCTAAGTTAAGGTGTGATGTGGTCTACCTTCATTCCTTTCCATTGTGGGAATGTTTTGATGCTAACCTAAATTGAATTTTCATGGTTGAGGTGCATAGCCGACCTTGGAGAATGTTTTCAAGGTTGAAGAAGGTATAAATAAGTCGTGTGTTGATGTAGGATTGGAGAGTGTAGTGTATGATGCAAATTGAAAAGTTGTGAAGTGTGAAGTTGTGAAGTGAATATGAGCTTTAATGAGTTAGACTACTGAAAGTAGTGAGAAGAAGGTATCTAAATATTCAGAAAGGATATGAATGTGTTGGTAATGTTGTGGTGGACCTTTTTGTTGCATTGAGATGGATTTCTCACTGTAACATTCTTCTTTTCTTCTTTTCTATAATCGGGCAGTGAGCCATTAGCAATGAGCCCTTCTTTCTTCTAGGCAGTGAACCCTTCTTTCTTTTGGGAAGTGATCCCTCTTGCAATGAGCCTTTTTTATTCGGTGTTGCAATTACTTTATATTGTGAGCTAATCCAAACCATGGTTTTTCCCTTCTAGGGTTTTCCACTTAAATATGGTGTTTCATTGTACATAGTATTGATGTGTTTCAATTTCTATTATTTTCTTTCATGCTAAATCATTCTAACAAATTAAGGGTTAATTAAGTTGATGTGGATTTGAATGTTTATGAGGGTTTTGAAGTTTTAATGAACAACTTATTCACCCTCCCCCCTTTTAGTTGTCTTGTGCATTCAACAATTGGTATCAGAGAAAGGTACCTTAGAAGAAAGTTTAATCACTTTAGGTAGATCTGGGATGATGCACAAGAGAGATGCTCCTCTATTTGATGGATTAGATTATACATTATGGAAGACAAGGATGGAAGGTTTTCCGGTATCCCTTGGATATGGATTTTGCAAGTTTGTTGTGGCTAGATATATTGTACCTACAAATGGTCTAAGCGTTGATGATGAGATCAAGGCCTATGGGAACAATGGGAAAGCAAGCTATGCTCTTTTGAGTGGTCTTTCTAATACTGAACTTGTGAAAGTTAAGAATCTTGAAACTGCTAATGAGATCTGGAAAAAGTTGGAAAGCATTTATGAAGGAGATGATAAGGTCAAGCAAGCTAAGATGCAAAATCTAAAGATCATGTTTGAAAATGTGGATGTTAGAGGATGAAAACATTACAAGATGCATGCAGAAAGTGGATGAAGTTGCCAATTTCATTAGAGGGATTGGTGGAAATCTTGAAGATGATGAAGGTTTAATGAGAACTCTACCTAAAGCTTATAGTCATAAGGTTTCTGCTATTGAGGAATTTCATAATTTAAATAATTACTCTAGAGATCAACTACTTGGCACTTTAACTACTTTTGAATTAAGAGAATTTGGTTCAAGTAATACAAAAGTTGAGACTGCTTTTAAGGTTGGGGAATAAAAAAGGACTAAAGAATTAGATTAGGAGGATCTTGATGATGTTGAAGAAAACTTTGTGAGAAGAATGAAAAATGGTACTGGTAAATACATAGGTAAGTTACCTTTCAAATGTTTCAATTGTGGAAAGATAGGTCACTGTGCTTCAAGATGTCCAAATAGAGCTTTGAATGATAAGAACAAAGAAAATAAAGGTAAAGCAGTTAAGAAAATTTATTATGTTAGAGAAGATGCCAGTATATTTTATGATGAATCTAACTATGGTGATGATGAGGATAGTGAATGCTTGTTCATGGTTATGAAATTTGAATCTAATTCTACTAACTTTGAGAGATGTGTGAAGGAAAGTGCTCTAAAATTAGGTCATAATGCTATGATGATTGCTTTTCATGCTAGAGAAGAGAAGAACTACTAGATCATTGATAATGGATGCTCAAATCATATGACTGGTGATAAAAGTAACTTTGTTAGACTTGAGAAATATGAAAGAGGTCTAGTTAAGTTTGGTGATGATACATTTTCTAAGACATGTGGAAAAGGTTCAATTAGTTTTGATGGCAAGCATAATATAGATGATGTTCTTTATGTTAAGGGTTTAAGGCGTAATTTCTTGAGTGTTGGAAAAATGTGTAGCAAAGGTTGTAATCTTATGTTTCAGGATAATTGATGTGAGATCAAAAAAGGCTTCAGAACTAAAAGGAAGTCGGGTGAGCAGAAACAACTTCCTACACTAATCTAATCCAAGGAGAGTTACAAAAATTTATTTTAACGCCTTTAACAGTTACAACATGAGATACACATAGAGAATAATGAAATAGGACAAGTACACATAAAACAAGGACACTAAATATACGAGGGGAAAACCCTTTTGGGTAAAAAACCCCACCCTCCAAAAGCTCAGTACTTTCTCTATTACTTCAAATAATGGTTTCAAGATATCACCAAGTATAAGCTTCTTCAACAAGTGCTCCAACATGAACACCTGTTCTGGAGTGATACTAGCAGCACTTCGTTACGTGCAAACAAAACTATGCATGCTACAACTCAAGGCACACAATAAATAGAGTGTTACAAGATTCAAGAAGCATCTAGAAAGTGAGGGGCATCCAAACCCACTTGGCACAAATTCCAACACCTTCGACATGCATTTGGACACATGTACAATATTCCCTTACACCCCTTACAATGGTCAAACATGCAAATAGTCTTCTTCCAAGCTTGGGTTCCTAGAATATGCTAAAAATAGCTTATGACAGATGCCTTAGACATCTTACAACTGTCATAGAATGTCATAGTTGACAACACTTACAGTTGTAAGAGAATTTGTCATAATTGACAAAAAATAGTCGATTCTCTTACATCTTGTCATAACCCAACTTGGGCACCACCTTTCTCCATGTGTTTAAAGATGCCTTATGACATGTCATAAATTTTTCATATGTCATAGATTCCAAAGTGGGATGCCTATGTCTGCTTGGGATGATGATGTGTCATCTAGTCACCTCCAATGGGGATGGCACCCAACTGGTAGGTCCCAATTAATGGCATGAATAAAATAATACAAATAAATACATTAATTAAATCAATTAAAGCAATATTAGGACTCTAAGGTTGAGACACCTTAATCCCAACATTCTCCCACTTGTCAAAGACCTGCCAAGAGTCACACGGAATCATCTGCTCGGGGCCCCAAGGCCCATGGAATCTGAACACCATCTAACTTCTTCATGCTCATTGGTTTTTTCAATGCATCTGCAACATTCATCAAAGTGTCAACCTTCTCCAGGTTCACCTTTCCATCTTCTACCATAGCTCAAACAAAATGATACTGAACATCAATGTGGTTTGTTCTAGCATGGAAGGTAGGATTCTTTGCTAGACAAATTTCACTTTGACTGACACGAAAACTAGTAATATGTCCTGCATCTAAACCAATATCAAAACACAATCTCTTAAGCCAAATGGCTTCCTTACAGGTATGAGTGGTTGCCATATACTCTGCCTCTATCATGGACAATGCAACTACATCCTATCGCTTACTCATCCAACTGATAGCACCACCAAACATCATAAACACATAACCACTGGTGTATCTTCTGTTGTCAATGTCACATGCCCAATCCAAATCCACATATCCTTGAATGCTCACAAAATGTTGAGGTCCAGTAGGATAACCATGAAAAAACAAGGCATACTCGGAAGTACCCCATAAATATCTAAACACTCTCTTAACTGCATCCCAATGCACTTGTCCAGGATTAGCCATGAAATGGCTAAGGACTCTCACTGCTTGGGAAATGTCTAGTCTCATACACACCATTGCATACATCAAACTACCAACTACACTTGCATATGGTACCCTAGTCATGTCCTCTATCTCAGTAGGATATTTTGGACAATCATTCACAAAAAGCTTCGTCCCTTGCATCACAAGAACAACTATTTGTTTGCAATCTACCTTGTTGAATCTCTCCAACATGAAGTTCGCATACTTTCTCTAGCTTAACCAAAGATTTTTTTTAGCTCTATCTCTCATGATTTCCATTCCCAAAATGTACCTAGCAGCACCTAGGTCTTCCATCTCAAACTATACTAACAATTGAAACTTCAAATCTAAAATCATACTTTTAACATTCCCAATAAACAACATATCATCTATGTATAGAACAATAATGAGAATGTGACCATTATCAGTTTTAAAGTATACACAATGGTCAGATTTAGATCTCTGAAATCCTAATGACAACACATAGGTATCGAACTTCTGATACCACATTCTAGGTGACTATTTCAGACCATAGAGAGACTTCTTCAGTTTGCAAACCAATATTTCTTTACCTTTTTCAATGAAATTATTTGGTTGTGACATGTAAATATCTTCCTCCAAATAACCATCAAGGAATGTTGTCTTCACATCCATTTGTTCCACTTCTAAGTCATATGTAGCTACAAGTGACAACAGAAGTTGAGTAGATGTCAGCTTTGCTACAGGAGAGAATATCTCCCCATAATCAATTCCCTCCACCTAAGAAAACTCCTTAGCGACCAATTGTGCCTTATACTTCTCAACACTGTTAGCAAGACCACACTTTTTCTTGAAAACCCATCTACAACCAATAGGTTTATGTCCAACAGGAAAAGGTACCAAATCCCAAGTCTTATTTTTCTTTAATGAATCCATCTCCTCATCCATGGATTGCATCCAGGAATCTGAATCATTCATACCCAATGCCTCTCTAACAATCCTAGGCTCATCAATATTAGTAATCAAGGAAAATATGCAACTGGAATCCAATAATGAATACCCAAACCTTTCTAGTTGCCACCTAACTCATGTAGACCTCCTCAAAGAGTGATGTTGAGGTTCTCCTTCAAAACTTTCAGAGCTACTTGAGCTCTCCTCATCATCAATTCCAATAGGAGTACTTGGTTCTTTTTTCTTTAGACTAGATGGAATTTGAACCACCTCCTCTTTCTGTTTCTCCTCTTTCTCTAGTTGTAGCTCAATAGTGGAAGGTTTCATCTCTCTGAAGATCACACTTCTACTATAGAGAACCTTCTGAGCTTCTGGATCCCAAAGCTTTTACCCTTTCACACCAACACCATAGCCGATAAAGATACACTTAACAACCTTTTTCTCCAACTTAGACCTCTTCTCAATCAAAACACAAGTGTAAGCTTCACAACCAAATACTCTAAGATGTCTCATCGAAGTATTTTTACCAGACCACGCCTCCATGGGTGTCTTTCCAAAAAGTGCTAATGTAGGAGATTTATTGATCAGATAACATGCAGTGGCTACCGCTTTAGCACAAAAATTTTGTTCAAGGATAGCACCACTCAACATACTCCTAGCCCTCTCCATCAATGTTATGTTCATCCTCTCTGTAACTCCATTTTGATGTGGAGTGTAGGGAGTTGTCTTATGTCTCTCAATCCTGTGCTCTTTACGAAAAATTTCAAACACTATAGAACAAAATGCACCACCAAGGCCTTAAACTCCTTAAACCAACTAAAGAATTCAACTTTACTTCTGAGAAAATATACAAATGTCCTACTCAGTCCTCAAACAGTTAATCTTTCTGCTAGTCTAATTTTCTACCAAGGCCTTAAAATCCTTAAACCAACTAAAGACTTCAGCTTTACTTCTGAGAAAAAATACAAATGTCCTTCTACTGTAATCATCTATGAAAGAAACAAAATATACATATTTTGATAACGAAGGAACATTTACATGACCAAAAACATCTGAATTTACATAGTCCAAGACCCCAGAAGACTTACGAGAACTAGAGTAAAATGAAATACAGTGTTGTTTTCCATATACACAATGTTCACAAAATTCAAACTCTAGATTACAATAATCAAAGCCCTCAACAAGGCTCTTATTTTTTAGGATTCTAAGACCCTTCTCACCAATGTGACCAAGTTGTTGGTGCCATAACATTTTCTTCTCCGCAGGAAGCTTCATTTCCATAGAATGAGCACCCTTAGGTACCCAAAATGCATGACCATCGGATGTAGTTGCAACATGCTTCTTCTCGGCACAATCTGATGGTGAGGATGAAGAATCCAAAGGTCTCTTTTTTGGTACATCAGAAGAACTATTGCACTGTACAGTGCATGCATCAAGCTGAAACAAAGTGCCAATATGAACACTCTTAGCCAACACCATAACCTCTCTTGTCATCTTACATTTTCCACCAAGGAAAAAAAACTTGCACTCCCAAATCATTCAGTTTACTTACAAAAAGCAGGTTTCGTGCCAAACTCGAGATATGCAAGACACAATTGATCCCCTTCACTCTTCCATCAAGAAATCTAATTTTGACTCTTCCACAGCCAACAATCTTCAGATGAGTCATCACCCAAGTACACCTCTCCACCATCGAACTCCTCATACTTCGAGAACCAATCTCTATGAGAAGTTATGTGAAAGGATGCACCTAAATCTATCAATCACACATCATCCAATGCATGGGATTCCAAGGCTATAATAAATGCTTCTCCATCATCTTGGAATGATTTCTCATATTTAGAATCAGAGAAAGACTTGTTTTTCTTCTTCTTCTCCTTCTTGCAATCTTTCTGAATGTGACCAACTTCACCACAATTCCAACAGTTTTCCTTGGACTTCTTACCAAGAGACTTTGACTTATATTTCTTATCTTTCATTTTGCTTCTCTCTTTTGGTCTGCCACGGACTGCAAGGGCTTCCTTAACCATCTCAAAAGAATTCCTTCACATCTCCTTAGATAGTAATGAGGCAACAATCTCATCCATCTTGAATGTGGAAGTAGTTCTTCCAACAACCATTACCAAGTGATCTCAAGAGTCTAGTAACGAACAAAAAAGGAGCATGCAATGGTCTTGTTCATCTATTTTGTCTCCAACGGAACCCAATTGTGCAACCAACATGTTAAAAGAGTTCAGGTGATCTACAATAGATCCTCCATCTTCGATTTTTAGAGAATACATCTTCTTTTTCAGGAAAAGCTTGTTTACCAGGCATTTAGCCTGATAGATATCACTAAGCTTCTTCCATAAAGAAGAAAAAAATTTCTCTTCATGGACATTTAGGAGAATGGAATCATCCAAACAAAGTCTAATAAGACCCTTGGCTTTCCTATCCATGAGATCCCAATCCTCTTGTTTCATTCCTAAAGGTTTGGTTCCAGAAATTGCAAGCCATAACTCTCGGTCTACTAACATGTCTTCCATTTTGAGCTTCCGCAACTCAAAATTACCACCGTTAAATTTGTCCATCTCAATCCTCCCATATGTTCCTACCATCTCTTTCCTGCAACAAGGTTATGAAATACACACTTCTACAAAACTCCCACTGAAACAAAGATTAGCTCAAAAAACCCTTCTACCCAACAAAGGAACCAAGGTTGGTCAGGCTCTAATACCAACTGAAAGGAAGTTGGTTGAGTGAAAACAGCTTCCTCCACTAATCTATTTAGAGGAGAGTTACAAAAAATTCTTTTAACACCTTTAACAGTTACAACATGAGATACACATAGAGAATAATGAAATAGGATAGCAAGTACACATAAAATAGTGACACCAAATATACGTGGGGAAAACCCTTTTGGGTAAAAAACCCAACCCTCCAAAAGCTCAGTACTTTCTCTATTACTTCAAATAATGGTTACAAGATATCACCAATTACAAGCTTCTTCAATAAGTGCGTCAACATGAACACCTGTTTTGGAGTGATACTGGTAGCACTTCATTACCTGTAAACAAAACTATGTATTCTACAACTCAAGGCACTCAATAAATAGAGTGTTACAAGCTTCAAGAAGCATCTAGAATGTGAGAGGAATCCAAATCCACTTGGCACAATTTCCAACACCTTAGACATTCATTTAGACACGTACAATATTCCCTTACACCCCTTACAATGGTCAAACATGCAAATAGTATTCTTCCAAGCTTGGGCACCTAGAATATGTTAAAAATAGCTTATGATAGATGCCTTAGACATCTTACAACTGTCGTAGAATATGTCATAGCTGACAACACTTACAGTTGTAAGAGAATCTATCATAACTAACTAAAAATAGTCGATTCTCTTACATCTTGTCATAACCCAACTTGGGCATCACCTTTCTCCATGCATTCAAAGATGCCTTATGATGTGTCATAGAATCTGTCATATGTCATAGATTTCAATGTGGGATGCCTATGTCCACTTGGGATGATGATGCGTCATCCAGTCACCTCCAACGGGGATGCCACCCAACATGTGGGTCCCAATTAATGACATGACACCATAGGCAATAAAATAATACAAATAAATACATTAATTACATCAATTAAAGAATTATTAGGACTCTAAGGTTGAGACACCTTAATCCCAACAGGAACTTTGGTTGTTGCTGGAAGAAGGATAGATGGAATTGTTTATTAGCTTAAAGGTGTTAATGGTCATTTCTTTATGAATCAAATTGATGAAATTTGGCTATGGCATAGAAGGATGTGTCACATCAATTTTGATAGCCTAGTGAAAATCAGTTCAGTTCAAGTTGTGAGAGATCTACCAAAGATTATAAATCCCATCAATTTTGTTTGAAAGAATGTTGAATTGGAAAGCAAGAAAGAAGACATTTCGAAGTCAAAGAACAATCTACTACCGAACTATTGGAGTTGGTGCATACAGACCTTTGTGGTTCTACCAGAATAAGAAGTCTTCAAGTTGATGAGTATTTCATGCTATTGATTGATGATTATTCTATAATGACATGGGTTACATTTATCAAAGAAAATTTAGAAGCTCTAGATAAGTTTAAAGCATTCAAAGTTATGGTTGAGAATGAAATGGATATGAAAATCAAGTATTTGAGGTCTGACAGAGGTGGATAATTCACCTCCAATGAGTTTAATAGTTTTTTGTGAGAATCATGGAATAAAGAGGCATTTATCTGCCCCTAGGACTCCTCGACAAAATAGAGTGGTTGAAAGAAAGAATAAGACTGTTCAAGAGACTGTAAGAACAATGATGAAAGAGGAAAACCTACCAGAAGTATACTAGAGAGTTGCAATTCATACTGTTGTCTACATACTTAATAAAGTGCTAGTAAGAGAAAATAGTGCAAAGACTCCCTATGAGTTGCGGGATGGAAGAATTCCTACTGTCAAATACTTCAGAGTGTTTGGAAGCAAGTGCTATATCAGAAGAGATGAAGAAAACCTACTAAATTTTGATACAAGATCTGATGAAGGTATTTTCCTTGGATATTCTACAAGAATCAAAGCTTACCGATGTTGTAACAAGAGGTTGAAGAATATTGTTGAGAGTGCAAGTGTTAAAGTGGATGAAGACTTAAAAAATAATTCTATGGTGACAGATGGATATGAATCAGATGAGTCCTCTTGTAGAAAAAAATGACAAAGATGAAGGTAAGGAGAAAGAAGTACAAATTGAAGGGGAAGCTCCAGAAAGGATCCCTAAGACTCCTAAGTATGTGCAGCAGAATCATTCTCAAGATTAGATCATTGGTGATAAAAGAAAGGTATTTTGACAAGGAAAAAAGGTGCAATGATAGAAGAATAGGTAAACCTATGTTTACTCTCTAAAGTTGAACCTAAAACAATGATTGAAGCATGTAAGGATGAATATTGGATCAAGGCTATCGAAGATGAACTAATGCAATTTGAGAAGAATCAGACTTGGGAACTTGTCCCAAGACCAACAAACAAGAATGTAATTAGAACTAAGTGGGTATTCTGGAACAAACTGAATGAGAATGGAGTAGTGAGAAATAAGGCAAGGCTTGTGTGTAAGGGCTACTCACAAGTGGAAGGAATAGATTTTGAGGATACATTTGCTTCGATGGAAAGAATGGAAGCTATCAAGATGTTTTTAGATTTTGTAGCAAATAAGGATTTCAAGGTTTATCAAATGGATGTGAAGTCTACTTTCTTGAATGGTGAGTTGGAAGAAGAAGTATACATTGAACAACCAAAAGGATTTCAGTTATTAGACAAACTGGATATGGTCCACCTACTAAAGAAAGCATTATATGAACTGAAGCAAGCTCCCAAAGCTTGGTATGCAAGGTTGGATAGGTACTTGTTGTAACAGGGATTCAATAAAGGTACCACAGATAACAATCTTTATTTTAAAGTTGAGAAAGATCAAATCTTGATTGTGGTTGTGTATGTTGATGATATAATCTTTGGAGGAAATGAAGCTATGTGTATGAAATTTGTAGAAGAGATGCAAAAATAGTTTGAGATGTCTATATTTGGGGAGATGAATTTCTTCCTTGGGTTGCAAATCAATCAGATAGAAAAAGGAATATCGATTTCACAATCAAAGTATGTCAAGGAAATGTTGAAGAAGATTGGAATGGAGAATTCTAAATCGGTATGCACTCCTAGGTTTACTAGTTGCAAGTTAAGTAAGAATGATGAATCTCCTAAGGTTGATCAGAGCAAGTATAGATCAATGATTGGAGGACTTATATACCTAACAGTTACTAGGTCAGATATCATGCATGTAGTTTTTCTTGTGGCTAGATTTCGAGAAGATCCTTGAGAGTCACATGTTGCAGTAGTAAACAAGATATTAAAATACTTGAAGGGCACTCTAGGACATGATTTATGGTATCCAAAGGATACTAATTTTTCTCTGAGTGCTTATACAAATGTAGATTGGGCAGGATGTGTTGATGACATGAAAAGAACAAGTGGTGGTGCATTCTTTCTTGGATGCTGATTGGTGTCTTGGCTAAGCAAGAAGAAAGATTTAGTATCGTTATCTACTATAGAAGTAGAATACATTGTAGTAGCATCTTGTTGCACATAGGTGTTGTGTATGAGGACAATCTTGAAGGATATCAGAGTTGTATATGATGAACCAATTTCTATCTTCTGCAACAATACAAGTGTTATTAACAATTCAAAGAATCCAGTGATGAAATCAAGGACAAAACATATCTCAATCTGGTATCACTTTTGAGAGAGAAGGTTGCAGAGTGAGGTGAAGCTTAAGTATATGCCTACAAAGGATTGGGTTGCTGATATATTTACTAAGGCTCTTCCTAAGGATACTGTTTAGTATCTCTGAGAGAAGTTAGGGGTTATTACCCCTCCTTTGAACTAGATGGATAAGGATATGCATCATTCCAATGGATTTCGAGATTCATTTTTTATTTTGGACTAATGTTGGAGGCTACCTCTTAGTGGGAGTAGGTAGTGGCATTGTTGGTTGTTGCAGTCAGGGAGAGTAAGTATTGGTGCAAGTTGGTTTTGTCCTTTGTCAGTCGTGTCAAAGGATATGTGCAGTGGTTGCTAGTTGGTATAGTTTGTTGTGTGCTCCTAAGGGGGAGCATGCAAAGCAGTAAAAAGAAAAGGTAGTTGCAGAAATTTTTTTCCCTAATAGATATTGCCTTTGGGAGAGAGAAAGTATGTATGTTTGATGTCATAGGGGGAAAGTGATGCAAATATGTTTCCCTTTGCTATTGATGTCAAAGGGGGAGAGAAAATAATGTGAAAAATGATTAGTTATCGAAGGGGAAGAGAGAAAGTAATCAGTTGAGAAAGGGAGAGAAAGTAAAGGAGAGTATGATGTAAGGGGGAGAAAGAGAAAGAGTTGATATGGAGAAATGTGTTGGTGATCAGATTTTTTTGTTATTATGTTTATTGGTAGTAATTTTTCACATCATGTGTTGCCATAAATGACAAAGGGAGAGATTATTGTAAGTATGAGTAGTTGGTATTGTCATTGATGTCAAAAAGCTTATGCTTGTGTTGTCATTGATGTAAACTAGTGATGGTTGAGAAGTTGTGATGATGCTTTAATTAGTTTCATCATGTTGTCATTAGTAAGTGTTACTGGTGTCAACCTTTATTGTTGCTTTAATAAGCCTTTGTTTGGTTGAGTTGCTATGTTGCAATTGGTTTGGTGATGATGAGGAAGTGGTAAAGATGATGATAATGTGTTTATGGTGCTTGGTTTCCAAGTTCTTTTGAGAAAATTTGAATAAAAGAGGAACTAGTTTGTTGTAGAGGTGTTCTAGCATACAGATTGGTGTTCTAATTTTTCTCTGCATTTCTTCTATGTTGAATATTTGCTTGTACAATTTAGATATGTTGATCAAAGGTGTTCATAGGTGTTATATCCAAAATTTCTTGGTCTATATTGTTGTGTAGAAGTTGTGTTCACCAATGTGTGAACTATGTTGCAATGTTGTCTAAGGAAATAGTTTTACTTTGCATTTCTCTGTAGTTTATTTTCTAGTCTTGCAGTTCTGGATGTGTGCTGATAAGGTTCATATCTACCTTCAATTGAAGTTTTTCATGGCTTGGTGCTCCACAAGCTGATTTATTGAGATACAATGTGTGGAAGATTGTCTAGGTGAACATGATGAGTTTGTTCCTCAGGTGAAAGTTGTTGTAAAGGAATTTGTTGTATTTTAGGGTGTTTTTGGAATATTCCAGATTGTGTTCAATTGATTCTTGGTGTCCATGATTCATCTTTGGATCAAAGGAAGTGTGTACTTAAATGTTTGATGGTGTTTACATAGGTTCAACTAACCTTGGTTGTTAACACTAATTGTGGATTTTCTTTGGTGATTGTGGAAGTGAGGCATAGCATGTATGAGTGGATTTAGGTCCAAGTTAAGGTGTGATGTGGTCCACCTTCATTACTTTCCACTGCAAGAATTTTTTGTTGCTGACCTAATTTGAATTCTCACAGTTGAGGTGCATAGACGACCTTGGAGAATGTTTTCAAGGTTGAAAATGGTATAAATAAGTGTTATGTTGATGGAATATTGGAGAGTTTAGTGTATGATGTGAATTGCAGAGGTGTGAAGTGTGAATATTTGAAGTGCAGTGTGAGCTTTAATGAGTTATACTACTAGAAGTAGTGAGCAGAAGGTGTCTACAATCTTCAAAAAGGTTGTGAATGTGTTGGTAATGTTGTGGTGGAATTTTTTGTTGCATTAGTTGCAAGATGGTGTGTCCCTTGGTCTTCCTTGCAGCACAACACTTGGGTTTGTGCCATGGTCTAACAGCCTCTTGTGGATCTTAACTGACACTTGTATCAGGCATTGACAGGTTGACCTTTTGGTGCAACAACAAGGCCAACAATTGGTATCAGAGCTAGTCACAGGTTCAAACCCCTCGCTTGTGATGGGGGGATTGTTGCAAGATGGTGTGTCCCTTGGTCTTCCTTGCAGCATAGCGCTTGGGTTTGTGACATGGTCTAACCACCTCCTATGGATCTTAGTTGACACTTGTATCAGGCATTGATAGGTCGACCTTTTGGTGCAATAGCAAGGCCAACAACATTGAGATGGATTTCTCACGATAAAATTCTTCTTTTCTTCTTTTCTGTAATCTAGTAGTGAGCCCTTCTTTTTTCTGGGCAATGAGTTTGTTATATTTGATGTTGCAATTACTTTATATTGTGAGCTAATCCTCACTGTGGTTTCTCCATTCGAGGGTTTTCCATGTAAATATGGTATTTCATTGTGCATTTCGTTGATGTGTTTTAGTTTTTGATATTTTCTTTCATGTTAAATCATTCTAATAGATTAAGGGTTAATTAAGTTAATGTGGATTTGAATGTTTATGATGGTTTTGAAGTTTTAATGGAAAACTAATTACCCCCCCTCTCAGTTGTCTTGTGCATTCAACAATACCATGTAAGAGTCACACAATAGACTCAAGCTACAAATATCACGTGTAAAACTAGAAATAGCCTTCCACAAAGAGTAGCAAAAAATGAATTGTTTGATTATGGATGTAAAAATGATACAATGATATATAAATTACATGAGGGTTCTTACTTATATGGGAAAGCTAAAGAGATAGGAAAACACAATATTATGACAAGTTTCTTAATCATATGATATGAGACACCAAAAGCAAATAACCCTAGATGTTCCTTAAGTAAACTAGTTTGAATAGGTCCTAAGAGGTAACATGGTTAGGAAATGTCATATATTTAGCTTAAATGATCAATTAAGAATTGAATTAAAGCAATTAGATCCTAAAACATTAAGAATCAACAAGATAATGATCAAATAAAAGATACTCAATGAAATTCATTTAACATTCCCATAAAGATTCAAATAAAGTAATGAAACCTAATTCCAAACAATTGAATCAAATGACAAGCAAACCTCCAATCCCATTGTGGATTGATGCAAACTTGTAGTTGTGTGTATTTCTCAATTGGATACATAATCAATTTGAAAAATCTTGTATGAACAGGGATGATTCATAAAATAGGCTCTACAATGCTCAAGGTTGACTCAAGAATTCTAGAGAGTAAGGATGCTATGAAGATTGTGAATGAATTATTGAAGAGGAGAGGCTTTGTTTTATATATTTTAGGAATTTTGATCAACAGTCAAGATTCGATCTCACGATCAATGGATGAGAGGAAATCAAGGAGGTGAGTGTGGATCAAGAAGGATCAATGGTTGAGGATCAATGAGAGCTCAAAATATTCCTAATTTCATGGAAATAAGTTGGAGATATTTTGAATCAGAGGGAAGAATTTGAATTTGAAAAGGGAATATTCTTTGTGCAAGTTGAAGAGTTGGAGGAAAATTAGCCAGTTGAACAATTATGAAAATCATTTAATTACGAGGATGAGGAATTAAAAATTTTAATTAAATAATTGGGAATTATTTAATCAAGAAGGATTATTAGTGTGAAAGTGATGAATTAATAAAATAACCTTAATTATTCTATTAATAGGTGAATAAAATGAATTTAACTAAATAATTAGACATTATTTAATCAAATAGAGGATTTTAAGGTGATTATGATAGAAAATGATGTTAGTAAGTGAAATCCAGATGTGTGATATAGCCAGGATATTTTTAGGTGTCTACATTTTGCCCCTCTTTGAAGCAATGTACTTGTTGCATTGTTCCAAAGATCTGATGCTAATCAATTTTTTTTTAAAGTTCTTTGATTTTACATGATGCTTCATTGTGCCTCAGTGGACAAAGGAATGTTGGTGTGTTGCCCTCTCGAGAGATCGACCAAAAAAAATGATTTGTAGGTCGAGATCATGACAAGGTTACAATAGTAGTTTTGTTGAAAAGAGGATAAAAATTAAGTCCTAAGAAGCCTCAATATTGATCTATTTTGATGATCAAGGCTAGAAAATTGAGTTGCAAGGTGAAACCATAGATTTTGGTAGGCATATATATTCATTTGGGTAAATTTAAACCTTATTTGCATACTTCGTGAGATTAGAGAGCTTATTGATAGATTCTACTTCTAGATCCTATAGAGACAATGATGCTATGACTTTTGTTGTTCGAGTCATACACTGCACAAACTAGGTTCATCAGTTCTTACAGCTAGTCGGCTTGAGACCCCCAGTACATACTACTTTAATTTTTGCTTTCACGCATTTCAATATAGCTAAAGGTAGGCTAGAACTAGGACAAAGAAAGGTTTCAAACTTTGGTTTGGAACTTCTCCAACTCAACAACATGCCTTTGCAACCCGATGTGACACCTTTGTAAAAAGCATAGGAGCTCTACATTTGCACGTGGATTTAGAAATGGGGTGATTCCTTTGCAATAAGGTGACACATTTGTAATTTTAGGATTGACGCCTTTGATAAAAAGTGACACAGTTGTTTTAGCTTGACAGTGATGCACCTTTGCAAAAGCACGACACATTTGCAAAAAGGCGTTGTCTTTGATTGGCAACAAAGCGACGCCTTTAAAAAAAGGATTGGTTTTTTAGGTATTTTTGACTTAGATTCTTGCAAATTTTAAGAAAATTAACGTCGTGAGTGTTATGCCTGCAGGCTACCCTATACCTTGTGATTTCCTGAGAGTGGAGTGTTTTGAAGAGGATCACCAGTTTCTCACATGTTGAGGTCGAGTTCCTATATGTGGCTTGCCTATTTCACAATGCCTATATGCCTGAGATTCAAGTTCATTTGGCTTTGATCACTACATTTGTGGAGAGGTGGCATTCTGAGACCTCTTCTTTCCATTTTCTAACCAAGGAGGCCACCATCACCCTAGAGGATGTGTGGTGGATTCTACATGTTTTGATCTATGAAAGGTGAGTGGTTTATGAGCCATACCTTGGATTTGAGGCTCTCGAGTGATTTTTGATGGATGAGCAGATTCAGCTTGAGGGAGGATAGGTGGAATTGGGAGAATATGTTGGCATCATCAACTAAGTTACTAGTGTGATTTCCGAATTGATTTACGGACCATTAATGCCTAACAAACAATCTTGGAGGTTTAGCCTTGGATGGGGTAGGGTCCTAGAGAGGATCTTGGATGATGGAGTTCATTTTTCTTGGGGTATGTACATCCTTGCACACTTGTACCATGATATTCACCAGGTCATATATAGAGGTGTCACTAGCCTATCAGTGGGTGATGCTCTACTTCATATTTGGGCATGGGAGCACATTGCAGTGCTTGAACCTGCTTGTGATCTACATCAGGATGCTAGAGATCCCTTCATCTTAAAATATGTTGCGATCTTGAATCACCACCACATGGGAGAGATACCCTATTAGAGGAGAGTGATTGAAAACATGATAGATTTTACCTGGAGACCATGGATAGACATGGAGGCTTGGGATGATGATGATGAGAATCTCCCTTATTGTCGACAAACTAGGTGGCTCATTGGCCACACCCCTCAAATTATAGAAAGGCACCTTCTAGATAGGGTGATGTGATAGTTTGTGGAGAGGCAGGTAGTGCCTCAAGATGATTATGTTGCTATTTTTTTCCAAATAGATAGAGAGATCACATAGTGGGGGGTCATGTCAGTTGTCCATACAACCATTATAGATTTTGACCATCTTGTTATAGTACCATGGGTGTATATGAATGGTGATGATGATCCAGGGACCACCGCAGAGTATGACACTTGGTTTGTGGCACATAGACCCTTCCAATTCATAGATCCAGATGGGAGGGATATTGATGGTTGGAGACGCAAGGATGAGTCTAACAAACAATGCCGAAAACAAAAGAGAGCTAAGGTTGAGGGACACCGAGCAAATGATCATGGATAGGGTCAGGGACCATAAGGCCCATCATAGGGACCACCACCACATGATCCACAAGGAAACTAGCAACAACAGGTGGTAGTGGTTGCAAGTGCACCAGATCAAAGACTATAGATAGCACTCGAGGAGAGGGACCAAGCATGCCAAGAGCGTGATGGTTTCTAGGCTGAGCACACTAGTACAAAAACAATAATAAACTACTAAAAATTGCTTATAAATGACTACAGTTGGTCACGTGGCCACTAGTAGTTTATTGCTAGTCATATATAACACAACCAGATTGATGACTAAACCATTTTTAGTCATTTATTGGTTGTTTTGATTGATCAATTTGGTAGTATATTTATTCATTGATTTAGTCATGCATTGTTGTGATCTAATCACTTATTTAGTCACTTTTTTTCCACTGTTATATTTAGTCGTTAATTTATTCATTGATTGTTGTAATCTGGTCACTTATTTAGTCATTTTTTATTCACTGATATATTTAATTGGTCACTTATTTAGTTGTTGATTTAGTCATTGATTGTTGTAATCTAGTCACTTATTTAGTCATTATTTTATTCACTAATATATTTAGTCATTGATTGTTGTTAACTAGTCACTTATTTAGTCATTTCTATTCACTAATTTATGTGCATTGGTAGTGTATTTAGTCATTAATTTTAATCATCATTTTGATCAATTTGGTAGTATATTTAGTCATTTTTATTCACTGATTTCATTGGTCATATATCTAGTCATATTTATTCACTGTTCACTAATTTCTGTCAATTGGTAGTATATTCAGTCAATTTAATTATT
The DNA here is from genome assembly GCA_007258455.2 of Sequoia sempervirens. Taxonomy (NCBI): domain Eukaryota; kingdom Viridiplantae; phylum Streptophyta; class Pinopsida; order Cupressales; family Cupressaceae; genus Sequoia; species Sequoia sempervirens. Next base: position 169,184,089 of record VDFB02270651.1, on the reverse strand, counting down.
AATTGATGTCAATTAGTAGTATATTTAGTCATTTTAATTGACTTATATTTGAGGATTTACGCATAAAACACAAAAATACACATTAATTATCAATTGCACACAATAAGGCAACCATTGAGAAGACAAAATCAGTGAACTTTATTAATAAAAGAAAGGTGTTTTAGTTACAGCTTACAAATAGAGTATTACAATTGTTATTTTCAGTCACAAGACTGAAAATCTGAGTTACAATATTACATAGAAATGATTGCAAGAAAGAAACTTCTCCAAAAGACTTTTGCAATGATGGAAATGCATGCTTGAAGCCCTTCAATGCAAGCACATGCCCCTTTCATCTCTTAAAACTTCTACAATGTGGGAAATCTTCCTGGAGCAAGCTGTAACATGTAGAATCTAAGGAGAGTGTTGATCATGTCCCATATATGAAGCTCTCTTGACCTTCAACATAGTCAACAATAACCCAGCTAGAATATTTCCTCCTTTATATGCAACGTGCCATCTAATATGAGCTACAAGGTGTTGCCTTTTCCACCATGAATGAATTTGTGCCTTAACACAACCAACAAAATTAATATTAGTCTCAATTCAGAAAGAATAAAAGTGCATTGTATATTGCAAGTTTACAAAAGAAAGTCCAAACATATCAGAAAGATAAATCAATTAAAAAATTGTAGCCTTGTCAACAAATGCCTTAAACAGAGTGTTCAACATAGGCCTAAAATATGCATATTGAACCCTTGATTTCAAAACCTTGTTCAAAATTTAAGAAAGGTGATACACCCAGATTATAGAATGAAGTTGACATATTATAGAATGAAGGTTATCAATACTAACCAGACTGGAACAACATTATCAATAGAAATTTCTTGGAAACCAAGCACAAGAATGCCATCAGACTTGAACAACAAAAATGTCAACCCTGGTTCATGTGTTGTCTCAGTAAAGACCTGCACCATTAAAGAATTCATTTATACATAAATTCAAAATTGAGTTGATGAGAAAAGATCTTTGATATCCAACTGGGAAGCTTTAAAATCCAAAAATTACTAACCTAATGTTTCACAACAAGTTTCTCAACTGTGACATCATCTTCCCCATTCACTTTACAAGCACCGCCCAATTCAACTTTTGAAGGCACAAACACATAAGGTACCTTCTGCAACGGTAATTTTAAAACTAATGATTAATAACAAAACTTAAGGCATCCATTAAACTTGCAAGAAAACAACTACTTGAACAAATACACAGAAGCATCACCAAATGGTTCAAAACTCATCGTCAGTATAAGTCCAAAAATTTGATGTTCCTATGCAAGTTAATTAGGTTTATTCTCTTACAATTCATCAAAATTAGAAAAAAGGGTAGCAAGTCAGGGGATTTGATCGTGTGGAAATTTTGCAATTAAAAGGGTTTTCTACTATGTCAAACATCATTTCATTAGTTTCAATCCCACCATTTTACCCATGTGATTACTACCCTGTACAATAAGAATCAAACTGTGTTCATTTTATTGGTTTTGATCCCTTCAATCCGCCTTTGTAACATCTACATGATGTAAAGATTGCCAGTGAATGGTTGAAACATATCAGAGGAAATTGAAGGAAAGCCTCTCACAAATTAAGGAATGATTCAAGTATTGCATGGCACATGGAGTTAACCTAAAAATATTTCAATTTCCATCTAACATCTTAAAAGGTTGCAATAATGTCAAAATTCAAAATGGTACAAGGAGAGAAAAAATCAATACCTTATCTTTGGCCAATGAAATCAAAGGATCAAGAATGGCGGGAGGATTTGTATCAGCTGCCATAACTATAAACTCTAATGTTCTAATGTATAACGTCTTGGTTGCTGCAGCACCCTAAACTCGTTCAATATTAGCAAAAAAGAAACTAGATATTGATCCATGGCCATATTGGATCTCACAGGATTCTCCTTCACAAACAATCAATGATATATTAATTATTTAGCAACTTCCTTAATATCCCCATGTAAGTAGACTAAACTAAGTGAGGTTGAGGGTTTGAAGTAGAGTACCATCTTCTTGGTATGTGCTTGACTTTGATCATGACTTATATCTTGAATGAAAATAGCAAGCTAGCTACACTGTAAAATAATTGTTAGAAAAATAACGACAAAATCCTCTTTAATTAAAATAATCCTTCTAGATATTCCAAGACAAGATATTTCAGTTAATTTCTAAGAGAGATAATTTCACTATTCAAACAGCCATCAATCTATTTACTGTATATAATTTCCCAGAATTCAGAATTTTAATGTGATGAAACTAACCATACTTACCAAAGATTTGACACCAAAATGTGGTACAAAATGAATTGTTTGACAACAAATGTGTTTTGCTAAACTAGATATACCCTTGATATATTAATTTAAATAACAAGGAAAGATCAAACTATATACAACAAGATAACATTCATTAATTCACTTCAACAAACAATTGAAACCAAAATTTGGCCACCAATTATAACTTCATTATATTGATCTTCAAAAATATTTTACAATATGTTTCAAAATTTTGTCCTGACTGACATGTCAAAAAGTGTCTTGTTCGTTACCCACTTTTAACATAAATCAAAAAGTCTTAATTATCGTTGTTTACATAGGATTACATAAAACTTTAAAAGCAATGAAAGATGAGAAGTGAAGAGAATTTATCAGATGTTGAAGTCCATAGCACTCGCCAGATACAGAAGTTCGTTACTCATCATAAGGTACCTATGATCATTCAGATCTAGCAAGGTCCTCTCTCCATGATAGTATCTGTAAGGCTTGGTACTTCACTACAAGGCATATTCTTTTGGGGGAGCTAGATATGTCTCCTCCCATTGGTACACCATGTAATCATGAGGCCATTTGTACTCCTAGATTTTTTGTGGTTTGTCCAAGTGACTCTTCCATCTGCTATCTAATAACCCTTTGGTATCCATGATGAATTTTGAGTACCCAACATCCAGTGCAATTATTCCATCCAAGGTAAAATTGAGGCAGTGAATATTTATGTCACCATCCTTTTGTATATTAGTGAGGCAGTTGGGAACAACTTTTCTAAACTCATATGTCCAATCCTTGGATCCTTTTAGTTGATCATCATCCCTTAGTATGTTAGGCACAAACCACTGCTTTGGCGTGTGAAATGAATCCATTCTTGCCTTGATATTTTTCTCTTTTGTAGACATGTATTGAAATTTATCTGTGACCATTCGAACCATTTACTTAGTAGGCTTTAAAGTTGTGGGGGCATCAACACTCTTTTGTAAAATTTTGCACAAAGTCGTTAAGGTGTGATATATAGGTTTCCATTTCTTGAATAAGGGATCCAATATAGGTACATGGGCCTTTATCTGATCAACTACTTGTGACAAGGAGACATAACATTCATACACATTTTCCAATTTGTCCACAATTATTTTAACCCTATGCTCCAAGATTTGTTCCAATACCCTAAGGGTTTCTCTCTTTTCTCTTTCCTTTGCTTCTTCATTACTCTTTTTCAACTTCTCAATTTCTTGTTTTAGCACATTAACTTGTTCAACAGTGATTTCACCTATATCAGTCTAGATGGTAGGGGGCTGGTAGATTGTTAATTTTGTGCTTTGGGAAGAACTTGCTCCCTTCAACTATTGTTTCAATTTCACATTTTCTATGAATAATCTATTCACTTCATCATTCAGATCAGTTTGTGCTTTCTCATATTCTGCCAATCTAAGCTCCATAGCTTTAACTACATCCCTAGTAAACATTGTTGAGTGCATTATCATAGTAGCTGCCTCTAATGTTGATGTGTCTTGAAGTGTCTTTACCATGGAAATCCCTCTCATTTCTTTCACAACATCAAGCAATATTGGTTTTTCTATTCTTTTTTGCTTGGTCCAAAAGGATATGGTTTCAAGTCTTGGATTGTAACCTGTGCCACTCATTCCCTCATCTAAATTGAATTCAAAAACCAACATGGGATCTTCTTGGATTCTTACTTGATCCAGTAAGAATATCTTTTTTAACTCCATCCCAAGAATAATTAGTATATTGCTTTCTAAGACCAATTTTCTTGCTTCTTGGGGGCTAACAATAATTTCATTAATCATGAGTTCTTCAAGAGTCTGGGATACAATCTGGTCATGTTGTGACTCCTCAATTCCCATCTTATTAATTTGGAGTCTCTCCTTAAATTCTTTCATTTTCATCTTAAACCAAAAATCCTTAAACTTAGGAGTTTGAATAAATTCATCATCTTCAATAAATCTAAGGGTAGCAATCACCCTTTCATCATCATGCACTTCTTGATCATTATGCTCATGTAAATCCACTCTTTCTTCTAGTTTGTGAGAATTAGTTGCAAGCTTAGGCAGTGGTTGATCAACTTCATCATCTTTAAAATTCAAAATTGCATCGGCTACCTCTTTAGTATCCCCTACTCCTTCACTTATTTCATATGCCACTAAGGAGGCCACTCCATGTGTCTTCTGCCTTTTAGAACTTGGTTGCTCAAGGGATGCTTCTGATTGAATTATGGCAGTGTCTAGTAGGGGCTCTATGATTACAATACCACTTGGTTTGATGGGCAGCTTGGAGGGTTTCAAAGATTGACCCTCAGGTTTCTTTTTTGGTTCAACATATAATCTTTCAAAGTTGTCAATTATTACATTCATACTTCTGATAGGATCCTTTTCTTCAACATAGAATCCTTGGAATCCACTGTCCCTTTTCTTCTTCTCCTCCTCAAGCCTCTTTATGATTTCCCACTTCCTCTTCCTCTGAAAAACTTCATCAAGTGTAAAGCAATTTCTTATTACATCTTCTTTGCAATCCATTACATGGGTAATCCTGGCTTTAGTGAGAAGTGTCTACTTTATAAAATTAATATGCCCTTCAGGATCAAAGACCCTTTCTCCTCATGACTTCAATGAATATTGCATCTTCAAATAGTTTTGCAGTTCTTCAAGAGTGTTAGACCCTACGGATAGCCCCTCACATTCAATTAGGTTAGGGAGGAATGTCCCCTTTTTCTATCTTTTCAGAATATCCTGATCCATCCATAACATTTACTACATAAATTCTAAAAATGCAATTTGAATAGAAACAAATTTAGGTAAAAAATGTGGGGCTTGAGAAAACCCATAGACCCTTATTACTGTTTGGTCTACTAAGAAGAACCAATCACCAAAATTGTGAGTGTGTCCCTGCTCTAGCTTCAATGCTAAAGGTCTTAATACTTGCATGATTTTATTAGGCAATCTTGGTGAAATATGACCAAGAGCGGCCATGACCTTTACTACGAAATCATCATGAAATATTACATAATCACTATTTTTACATCTACTATCCCAGATGTAACACTAGTTTTGTACAAGAAACCTATTCCCTTCATCATCAATCATTCCCAAACACATTCTTTTAGTCCATTTGTTTCTATTTTGGTACAATATTAAATGACGTGACAGAGAGTATTTCTTGAAAGTGATGGGAGCTAAGTTCTCTCTTACTTGCAAAAATCCCTCACGCAACCCTTTCTCAATTTCAACAACAAATTCATACTCAATGTTGACTTCAGGATTTTGTATCCTCATTTTCATCATCATGAGATATGTTGGCATCCTCTCTTCAGCATCTATTCCAAGCACTTGGCACAAAGAAAAATAAGTTCTTTTGAAATATACTTGGAAGTCTTGTATGGAAAATGGCTCATTTTGGGAGGGGGAGATAGGTATTCTCCTATTGTTTACACCCTTTTTCATGTGTAAAGGAAGTTCATCACTCCTGTAGGTTTTTCTCAATCTCCTATAATAGTCCTCACTTCTGTCCAAGTCAATCTTAGCGATAGCTTGCTTGTTTAACATAAAACACTCTATAATTGCTTCTTTAGTCAGCACCACTAATGGTGAACCATCTAGCATTCTTATAGTCCTGGTAGCCAGGTGATAATATTGTGCCAACACTTTAATAAACTTAACATCTACGAAGACATTTGAGACTATCAATTTGTCCAAATCTAAGGTCCAAGGATTCGAAACTGGAACCTTCTCAACCCTTTTTTCATAGAAGTACCAAAATAGATCCCACCCTGAGATAGGGATAATTGGGTCTCTACATCCATGGGTTATATCTTTAAAAACCTATTTGGATCCTTTGTCTACAAAATTAGGTAACATATCTAAAATGGATTATTGCAGGGACCTCTTCTTTGATTTAGAAACTGCAGACTCTTCCTTTTTACTCGCAAGTTGACTTCTTTTGGGTAGCATGATGAAGAATTTACTCCTACTTGATTTTGTAGGTGTCTACTTGTAGAAGCAAATTCAGTTCTTATACACTTGCTACAGAGGGTTTTTGTGAACTTACCTGATGAAATAATAGTTGCAGAGTTTTCCCGCTTGAACTCCATTGCCTCCGGTATGCTGAGATTTGTGAATGATTGCCAAAATGTCATCGAGTCCCAAGTAATATTTTTTGTTGAACTCGGTCACCTCGCTATTAATGTCAATTTGTGCAAAATATTTTAGAATATGCCCATATTTTCAGTTTGAATGCATGCCATTGATCTTGGGAAATTGAACGATGTAATCATTTAATGCTTGATAGCTTGTACCATAATACCGCTCTATCATTTAAAGAGCATTGTGGGGTAGCACTAGCAGTACTGCCACCCCATGCACACCCCTTTGGAACCCCACGGGACGGTGGGTTAATTCTATCGATAGAGTGACTATCCACCGCCATACCACACTGTCATATCAAGACTACTACGGGGTAGCGGTAATAGTACCACCACCCCGCACACACCCCTTTGGACTCCCGCGAGACAGTGGGTTAATTCTAGTGGTTGAGTGACTGTTCACCGCCATACTGCTTTGTCATATGAAGACCATTGCAAGGAAGTGGTAGCAATACTGTCACCCCTCGCACACCCCTTTGGACTCCCATGAGACAACAGGTTAATTCTAGCGGTTGAGTGATTGTTCATCGCCATACTGCAGTGTCAGTGTTTACCCCTTGCAGGGCTACGATTTAATTTAGTTGTTAACATGTTCTCATCGCAACCCCACGGTATTCATATTTGGTTGTCATGGTATTGCAGTAAGCATTTGTACATTGACCTATATGTCCCGCCATCCTTCGCATACCTCTATTGACTGCTACGGTAGTGCAGTATTGGATTTTATTATGAATGCAGTATTTTAGATATCATTTTATTGAAAAAATTGAACGATTTTCTAATTTTGTAGTCTCTAAGTTTTAGTTTTCAGTGTCAGTCAGACCTAAGAGATCATTTCTTTGTTTGTAATGGGGAGGATTAGTTCACCTATTGTTAAGATATCTATATGTATTATTAAATCACAAATGTTCATTATATGTTTACATCTAGAAAACATATAGGACATACAAGAAATTACATTCTAACTAAACAAAATTAATTTCAAATTTTCAACCAAAGTAAGAAAACTAAGAAGGGTGATTGAACCTAACTTTGAATGCACTTCAAATCAGTAGTGAACATCTCAGTGTTGATGGTCAAAACAGCACAACAACATTAAACAGAATATTACTATTCTATTTCTCCTGAAAGAGAAAGACAACATATAGGAATCTAACTCCCAAGGTCCTAGTAGTTGGTTCTCAACTGTGCTGATATTGCTCAATGGTTAATATGATTGTAATGTTCAAGGGGCCTTTGCTAGTAATAAAGAACAAGAATGCATAACATCAGGTAGTCTACGTTTGGGGGGTTTTAAAAAAAAGAAAAAGATGAAACAGAGCTTTAAATCAGAGAAATATGAATAAAATCCTTATGTATCCAGACATGTAGATCAACAATGAGTGTTCATTTTACTTAACCACAACTATAGCAAGATGCAGTCCATAGAATTGACTACGCTATTGCATACATCCATAATGCTAATTCAGATATCATCAACGTTCACTAACCTCACTTCTAGCAAATCATTCACTCATCATTCAAAACACAGATCAAATGAAATACCATAACAATCTAATTCACAGATAATCCAATGATATGACCTTGAATCGAGTTCCTTCTATTGATTTTCATCAAATAAAGAACAATTAAGCACAGCAAAACACTGGCATATGGATTAATAATATATCATTAACCTTATCCAAAAATGGATCCAAACTTTAAAAGTCTTGACATGAAAACATATGAGAACTTGTAAAACCAAGCTTTTTTTACTAAACTGTTCAGAGTATCTTTCTAAAACATTAAAAATCCTAGATCTAGTTTTTATATCTTCTATTCTCAGGTGGCTAATCTTTCTTCAATTCGCCGACCTTTACAAAGTAGATTCTAATAGTACATATAGAGTGTCACATGCACAAATTTCTCAATCATTAATCCAGATCCACAATTCATGGGGTCGAAACTGAACATAGAAGTGAACCTTAGAACCCCTTTTCAAGGCTGATTACATCATTGTAAGAAGGAGAATCTGATACTTCAAGAAGAAGATGAAGTACACAGATCGGACTTAGAGTAGAGCTTATGTCAACATCCACATAAAGGGGAGAAGAACAAATGGAGTATGACACCGAGAGTCAATTACTTTTGCACTGAATGCTCCTAAATGTACTCGTCGTAACTGGAGAATATCTACTAAAGCATATCCAAATCTAGGCCATCCAAGTAGTCACCTTCAAATTTGATTCTTTTAAACTCCGCAAAAACCAAACTTTGCGTCTCCTTTAGCTCGATCAGCTCCTTTCTGGCAGTTCTTATCTCTTCCCAAATATCCATAAACTGATCAAGTAATAAACTCTCCCCATCATCTCCCTTTTGCATGATTTCCTCAAACCTGCCCCTCCATTTCTCCCTTAGTTTATCCAAAGATAGGCCTTCTTTGTTTGAGGAATCTATGTTGATTATAATGGCTACCACTACCTCTAACTTAACCATCTGTTGATGCAAGTCCTTGCTCATTTCTCGGACTTCTTTCTGTTGTCCATGCATAACTCTAGATTTGTATCTTATGATACTTGCAGTCTTTTCCATAAAATCTTCGTTACCTTGCTCAAGAATTGAATATTCTAACAAGGCAGATTTGGGCACTTTGTTGATATCCTTTAACCTTTTAACATATTCCTTGTATTCACCATCTTGCTTGTCCAAATCCTTACCTTGCTGATCTAGATCTTCTGCTAACTTGAGAGCAACTCTATGAATCTTAGAGCCTTCAACAAGAATATCATCAACCTCTCGATTGAGCTTATCCAACCATTTATCCATCATTCCCACCTTGCTTTTCATCTGAATCAAATCATTAGCTTCCCTCTTTGTTAACAAGACTGGGAATTCAGAAGGTGCAGCCTGTTGAGAAATGGGACTAGAAACATCCCTCAAGAAACCATGAAGCTGATCCAATTGAGCCTTAAGCTCATCTTTCCTTTGCTTGTCCTTGATCATCCGGGTTTTGGTTGAAGAGGCCACAATATCAATCAAGCTCATTTGTTGATTCCTTGTAGGCTTTCCCAAATTTACCGCTCCCAACTGATAATCAGTCATTTGCATGTCATCGCAGTTCTTTTCCATTACAGGAATGACACATTCAACAATGATCTCTCCGGCCTTAGTGAGCCTAGTGGAGTGAAGAACCTGGGACTTCTTCTTTGGCTTCTCTTTGCCAATTTCTTTCATCACTTCTTCCCAATTCAACAGTGGCGGTTGAACAACTTGTTTTCTCTCCAAATCCAATTTTAGCCAAGTAGGAGCAATAGGGGTAGTGGCTGCCTGGGTTGAAGAGGAAGCAACAGTGGTGGAAGATAGGGGTTGCAACAATGTAAGCTTTGGTTGAGAATCAACCTCCTGCACATTTTGTTGATCACTTTGCTCCACTTCTAGTGCTGGCTTTTTTGCTTCCTCTCTATCCTTTTGATCTTGTAGCCTCTTAGCCTCTAGTTCCTGCCTTAAGCATTCTTCTTCTTTTTTCTTCTTCTCTAACATTTCATCTCGCTGCTTTTTCAATGTTTCAACATAATCCCATGCTTCCTTGGATTTCTTTGCATGTTCAGCCATCTCAGCGGCCTCCTTTTCCCTTTTCAGGCATTCTTGCTCTTCCCTCTTTCTATAGGCCTCCTCTTGTTCCTTGAGTTTAGCTTCAACAGCTTCCTTTTCTCTTCTTTGTTGAGCTTTTTCCTCTTCAAGATCATGAATTTTTTGCTGCAATACCAACCTATCCCTTTCTTCTTGAAGTTTGAGTTCTTGCTCCTTTTGTTGTTGCTGTTGAGCTAACTCATCGGCCTTCACTTTATCTTCTAACTCCTTTTGCTTGGCTGCCAACTCAGATTGTGCTCTGGCCCCTTCTTCTTGTATCTTAGCTGATGCCTCAGCTTGTGCTTTAGCATTGGCTTCTCTTTTTTCCTCCTCAAAGAGTTTCCACTGATCCTCTTCAATCAACATGTGTTCAGTGCCTGCATCATCTATCATATCCAAAGATGTTGATACATGATGCTCTTTATCCGAGGGAGTCTTTTCTGAATCTGTTTCTATATTATGTATCTCCACCTCGTCCTCCATTTGCCTCAAGGCTTCTGCTTCGCCATGAAGAGCTCCCATTGGTGATTCATGACCTAACTCCTATGTATCAAAGGGTTGAGTAGGTACCTCTTTTGCAACGAATGTAGAAACAACTCCCTCCGCAGTTGTTTCATCTTCATGCACCTCTGAAAAGTCCTGAGGAACCTCCTCATCTTCTTGCTACTTAGAAGGAAAAAACTCTAAGGGTTCCTTAGGCGCCACCCTTCTTTTTACCCTTTTGTACCCCTGGGTGGTACCAGCCTTCCTCTTCTTAGATGATGATGCCTCGGCCTGATTAACCCTTAAACTTACCCATTGGATACTCCTATCGAGCACTAGTCTAGCAATCTGCATTATATCAATTGTCTCATCTGCACTCCAATCAACTAGATCAAGATCCTTAGTTCCAATATTATCTGCATCATATCCGGGATCCAAAACTATCCCATCATCAGATAATGTATCAGGAATTTCTTCCTTTATCCCAAACTCAATCATGAGTGGGATATATATCCTTTCATAATTCCTCTTCTTGAGATCATACTCATCTTGCAAGTCTTCCCAAAAATCTTCCAATATATTGAAGTGCTTCTCAAAGACACTAGGGAGCAAAGCCCTCATCTTGTGCTTTGGATCATAGTACTTCCTAGCAGTGTACAATCCCAACCTCAGATAAACTAATTCATCACAAACAGCCTTACCTGCTTGAATGTGTGGATAGCAAAAGGCTCCTAGCTTCATTGGAAACTTGTGGCAGCCAGTCTTATGTTTGTTGCTAAACTGGAGGTTTACAGCCAAGGCTTGATAAATAAATTCCATTAAGATGATTCTATCACCACAACACCTGGGTAGCAAATGGGAATGACCATCGAAGCCTGCTAACCTGAAGTAAGTGAATGTGGGGTACTAGATAAACCAATGTCCCCATTCATTCACAAAAGCCATTGACTCCCTGCTAAGTCTATACCCAGCATCACCATTAAGTTTATTGATAATGACATAAAGAAAGGTATCATTTAACCTTCTATAATATTGCTCAGATGCCTGCAAGGTGAGCTGGTCATAATTCTCCCACACCTTCTTCTGTCCTTGGGCTTCTCCCAATATACCCACTGTTCGAAGTCCAGGAAAGATCCCCACTCGGGCAGCTACATAGACTACATAGGAGGTCATAAAGAAACGTTTGGTTTCTCTCACCCTTATCATCTGATTGTGAATGATATCAGACACTATCATTGACCAATCAAATTGTTGCCTCCCATCCAAAATAGCTTGGATAAAAGGAACATTCATTCCTTAAATAGTGAAGTATCCCTCTTCCCAAACACCCTAGACAAGAACATGATTATATCTCCAATTTCTTTACTAAAATCCACCCTCTTAGGCTAGTCTGGAAGCTTGGTCAGAGATTTCTTCTCCACTCTCATCCAAGTCTTATTCATGTAGAGTCTATTCTTCTCCTTGTTATCACTGTAAAGCTTTAGAGCCTCTGCCTCATTTAGTTGTCTAGGATTCTTGGGATCGGGCATATGAAACAGGAATTTGATCATTGGGGGTGTGAAGTCAATAATGACATTGCCCTTCACATCCACGCACTACCTAGTAGCAGGGTTATATGCTCCAGCTGCAGCAAGAATCAACTTCAGGCATTGAACAGATAGAGGGAAGAGTGCAACATGTGCCAACCCGGATTGAACAATCCTTTCTGTCCTTGGTGTGACCTGCTCCTCAATGAAAGTCTCCTCAAGCAATTCTTCATAGTTGAAAGGACCCAAATTGGTGTCAGTGATGTCAGTCCAATCAGAATCAATTTTGCTAGCTATCAGGATGGCCTCCCTGTGCTTACATCTCAAGGTATATGGGAGTTGTTCCACTTTGATCTTCTTTGGCCTAGATCCCTGCCATGAAGTTTCCCCTGGTTGGCTCCTTTGAGAGGCCTCATCTGATACTCCTGACATCTTCTTCTACTTGCAGCAATTTCCTGTATTAGATGAACAAAGCATCTAAGTTAGTCAATCATAACGTCATTACTCCATCCTCCAAAGATAACACTTGGTCCAATTATGCCTTTAATGGAGGCGGGACCGTAGAAGCATCAGGCATAGACAATGTTTAACAATGTGTGGTGGGGTCAGGACGGGAACTAGACAAAACATGCTCAGAAGCGGGACCGGGACGGGAACCAAAACATGCTCGGAGGCGGGACCGGCACGGGAACCAAAACAAAACATGGTTACCAAGTTCAACTTCCTCCCCGGACTCGGTTCCGACAAAGAGTAAAGACACTGACATCATAAGAAGGAATGGGAACGGATCAGAGACAAAGTCGGAGTCGGGGCTGGGAACAGGAATCAAACCAGAAACAAAAGATAGCTACTAAGTTCAACTTTCTCCCTGAACCCCCTTCCGACTAGAGTAAAGATAGTCATTATAATGAAGAATGGGAACGAGTAAAACCAACCAATGACGAGCCTTCAAAACAAGAAGGTCACATGGGCCCCAAACCCTAGGTCACATGGGCCCCAACGGAAACTAGCAAAGGCCTAATTTAGACCACCAACAATCCTTCCGTACATAAGTCATAAAAACCCATGAACAACCAAAACTGCAAAACCCTAACTCGCCCGCTACCCTATTTCCAGAAACTAGGGCACAACGAGAAATCGGTACAAAGAACCCAAAACCAAAGTGATAAAACCAAAACAGGGTTTCAAAACAGAAAAGCATTAGCCAAGCAAGGAAACCCCTTCAAAATCACAACCCTAGTCAAAACCAAAGCACGACAAACAAACCCTGTCACGAAAGCGACAGCAAAACAAAATGACAAAAACAAGAAAGACAACGACAGAAAGACCAACCCAACGAAATAGAACGGGATGAAAAAATAAAAAGAAAAGGAAAGAACCAAACACAAACAAAAAGAACAGAAAGAAACACTAACCAAGCGAATAAATTCACAGGAAAAACTCTCCTACGAAAACGCAAAATGACACAAGCGGAAAAACAAACGCAAGAAAGAAAAGCAAAAGAAACCTACCTCGAAAACGCTCCTTAGGACTGAACGGAAATTTGCCAAGATTTGCTCCACAATTCGCCCCCATGATCAAATCAATTCTCTGAAGAGTTGTCTGGTCGTAATTTGCTCAAACACTTCGTATAATAATAATAATGAGATGGTTTAAGCATAATTACACTTTTAATCAACAATTCGCGCATGCGAACAGGCTGCATTTAATGCCATAAATGGGGTAGATCGGGGGCGGAGCCAATGACGCAAACAAGCAGTTAAGTAAAGTCAACGAAACATCAAAAGGAAGGCAGAAACGGAGCCGGGTCGGGAGTTAGATAAAGAAACTAAACCAAGTTCCATATTCCATTTCCAACCCCGGCTCTGGTCCCGACAAAAGACCGACCAAAGACAACAAACAAGACGGAGATGGGATCGGAAAGAAAACCGGAATGAAACTTTTACAAAGTTCAAAGTTTCATTCTGATTCTGTCTGTGATCCTGACAAAAGCAAGGAACAAAAAAAGAACAAGGGAAGCGGGACCGAAGCGAACACCAGACTCGGCCCGAACAACAAAGAGCAAGGAAGAAAAAGAAAGCGGAAGCGGAGTCGGGACGAGAATACAAAAATGGAAAATTGAAACTTCCCAGTTTGAGTTCCAATCCCATATCCGATCCCGCGAGAGAAAACAAACAAAACGAAAGGAAACGACTAATAAAAGGACAAACAAACCCAAGTGTTAGTAAAAAAACAACCAAAACAACAAAAACGACATAAAAGAGAAGGCGGAGTCAGAGTCGAGACTGTATCCGAACTAGGAACCTTGAAATGGTTCCATGTCTTGATTTAGTCCCGAACCCGCCTCTGACAGAACAAAAGACAGACTTAGGAGCAAAAAAAAACAAAGAGCTCCTAAGACCCAACCAGACAACCAAAGACACCCAAAACAAAAGACAAAAAAGGGGGACCCATTTTTATTCCAACACAAAACAAAATGGGGTGGTTATGCAAGGCATAACACTCAGGTTTTGTATAAAATGTACCAACAGCATAATGATGATTACATTTAGAAATGTATCAGTAAAACAATAGTGAATAATCATACATATACTAAAATATTTATTACATTCAATAATAAATTACACCATACATATAACCAAAATTTAGGTGACAAGCTAACCTCTTAAGGTGACAAAACATCATCATAATCATCTGCATTTCCAACAAGATTAGAATCCTAATCATTCATGTTTGCATCTGCTTGATTTTCTTCCTCATCCTCATTTGTGACATGCAATGAATTCTCTCCCAATGTCTTCATTGGTAATCAAAATTTCTTCTTCAAATACTCCATCATCATCTTCATGCACTTCTTCAAATGTTTCTTGTAAATTAACATATTGTCCATCAAGCATTATATCAACAACTTCCATGAATTTTTGTTTTGAACGAGACTTTTCTTGAATGACATATGACCATCCTGGGCTTCTTACATCACCAATTAGAAATGATCGGTTAATTTGAAGAGGGGGAACATACGACTCATTTGTCTCTAATAAAAATTGTCTTCTATTTGCACATACAAATTCATACTCATCAAATTGTACTGTAGATGGTCGAATCCACTTATATTTTAATAATATAGGTCTATTTTCACCAAGTCCACTAGAATAATTTGTTGGATGAATCCAACATAAAATCTCTTCTCAGTTTCATGAAGAAATTAAGCATTAACAACACAATCATGATTTATCTTTCCTTTGTCTATTTCTTGCACTCTTAAATGACTACCATAGGCCCACATTCCACATAATCGTGTAGCCCATAAATGTGGAGATTGTGAAAGCTCACTTTCCTCTGTTGTTATATCTTGACCTTATTCTTTTGCATCACTAACTGCATTAGCAATCCATTCTTCAAATTTTGGAAAAGAATCGCCTCCAATCAAATCAGCATGACGTATGTTCCTTTCAGTTCGATGTTGCATCCAAGCTTGATTGTCTTCTTCATATTTTCTACATAGAATATTAACATAAAAATAGTAATATTGATAATATAAATGTGTAAATGTAATTGAGTAAATAAATTATTGTGTAATTTTTTTTTTACTTGCACCACTTATTGAATGAAGATGTGTTTTGAAGAATATAGGCATGTATCGCACTTCTTTCTTGATGTGATAGCTTGAAGCGGCATCCATTTCCTTCTAATACTTCACCTACAACTGTATATTCTTCATCATCGTCCCATACACATTGATTGACATTTTTAAAATCTTTCATATATTTTGTGCAAAATCCCATGGCCTCTTGCATTGAATATCCCTCAAACATGTTGCCTTCCGGTTTTTCCCTAGTATGAACAATGTTTTTCAAAACCTTCATATATCATTCTATAGGATACATCCATCTTGTTCTTACCAGGCCACAATGCTTTAGTTCATATTGTAGATGTATCAAAAGATGAATAGAAATGTTAAAGATTGTTGGTGGAAATTCCCATTCTAATAGAAAAAGGACTTCAACAACCTCCTCCCTCAAACTATCAAAGTTCGAAGGATCTAATGCATGTAAACTCATTCTCTTTAATATTAGGCCCAACCTTATAACTGCCAATCTTGGCCCCTTTTCCAAACTTAATATATTTACCACAATAGGTAAAATATTCTCCATTGTGACATGATAGTCATGGGTCTTGAGGCCTCTTAAGTGATGCAGAGCAGGGAGGAAAACTCCAAACCAACACAATTCCAACTATTTTCAACAATCCTTCACTCACCAAAACCCTAACTAGGGTGATTCTTCATACAATCTCTCAGTTTCAAAAAATATGTGCACATGTTCACTAAATCATCTCCAAACCTTCAACCTTGCATTTTATGCAAACTCCATTACTTAACCATCATTTTTGAACCAAAAACACATAAAAACTCAACTAGGGCAGCCTGCAAATCTTAATTAAACACCTTCCTTGCTCAGTAAAACCCCATAGACACCTAAAAATACCATATACCACCCATTCCACCAAGTTACAAAGAAATCCAACAGTGGAATGGGTGTTTATTGAACACCTACAAAACCCCAATTTTTTAGTTACAAACCCGTTACTAGAAAATTGCTTATAAAAACCTTATTACTTGATGAAAACAAACCAATCAAAAGAAAAAATGTTCTTATCTCGTGTCTCTATCCACTTCACTACCTGTTTGATCTATTCCTTTCAAGATAAACTCGAATAACAACTTGGAGCAACAAACTGTAATGAAGAATACACAAAAATTATAGTGAAACGGGGTATTTTATTGTTTGATCTTCACATACAAAGTCTCCAACCATTATTTGAGCCTCTCCAGGCCATTTTAAACTCAACACAACAAAAACTAACTAACACGTTGTCTTCCAACTGCCTTTCAAGTTGCTTGACCATTGGCCTTCTATAAATTTGCATTTTTTTGCACTTTTACATATGACAATATTTTGTAAGTTAACAAATTTTGCAACTTGAACTTACAACCACCTAACAACCTCTAAAAGGAATTATTACATTATAAAATGGTCTATTATGACCTTATTCAATGTCTTCTAAACTCAAAACACCAAAAACCAACTTAAGACCTAATTGAACCAAACTTTGCAAAAGATGAACATGGTGCCCTTGCACCATACACCCAGCCTAAAAGAAGACCTCAAGTCCCTTGAGGAACATCAAAAACACACTGCCTCTAATCCTTGAATGCTCTCCATCCTGCATCTTCATCTAGTGATCCTTTCCAGTGGGTCAAGAACTAGAAACTTGCACTATCTCTGTCCTTTAACCGGTTCCATATTTGGTTATGTTGTCCTCCATTTGATGAATGCCTAACTTTCCCTTCATTTGAAACCGATGTTACACTTGCTTTTATATCTGCAAATATACATGTAGCATCCCTATTTTGAACTATCTTCTCCCTCACTCTTGAAGCATACTTGAACTCATACCCTTGTCTTTGCCAAACACCTTCAATCACTACACCTTTTGCTCTTATCTTTTCCTTCAGACCCTCTGCCCTTAGGATCTCTATATTAGAAAACTTACTCACCACTGTATTAATAGAATTCAACTATCCACTAACCTCTTTTGAAACCACAGAATAAAGTATTGTTCCCACCATAATCTTATCATCCTTTCCTAACCCATTTTGCATACCCATGGTCAATTCATCCTTTACCTTCTCTTGACCTGCCTTTGACACCATTTCATCCTCTTTTCCCAACAAAATTAGATTACTTTTTACCTCTGCTATCTTAGTACCTTCAAGCCTTGAAGTGGCTGCCACCTTTTCCTGCTTTTCTTCCTCTCTCTTTCACAAACTCTTTCTTGCTAAACATGATCACTCTTTCTGCCTTGCCCTATATTTGATCATCCTATACCAATGTAGTTAGTGTGAATGTATTTCCATCTTTCTCAATTTGATATGTATTGTGTCTCCCATCATAAATGGCATGTCTGTCAAACTGCCATGGTCTCCCAAGTAATAAATGACAACAAATCATTAGCAAAACATCCCAAAGAACCATGTCCTTATATCCACCAATTTGAAATTCAACTAAATCTTGCTCACTAAAAAAAATGGACTAATCATCATTCAACCAAGATACCTTATAGGGTGTTTCATGAGGAATTTTCTCCAAATTCAGTTTATCTACCATTTCATTTGATGCCATACTGTTAGTGCTTCCTAAATCTACTACAACTTTGCATACCTTACCTTTGCATTTGCAGGTGGTCTTGAACAATGTACTTTGAGTTATCTCCTTCTCCTTGGATGCCTTTAGGATTTGTCTTCTCACCATCAAAGATTCTCCCACTTCTAGAGCAACATATTGCATTGGAGAATTTACACTCTCTTCTCCATCTTCTTGCACCAATTGCACCCTTTTGTCACCACCACTTGAAGTAGAGCCTTGTTTTTTAGGACACTTAAATGTTGGATGCCCAAATTGGTTACAATGATAAAATATACCTAAAAATGTATTTGAACTTCTACCTCCACCAAATCTTCCTCTGAAGCCTCTAAAGCCACCTCTTTGATCAGCAACTTGTTCCTTGCTTTTGCTTGCATCTTCTTGGCTTTCATTGAATTGTCTTGGAGTATAAAATGATCCTCTTTCTCTTGAAGTGTTGCCTCTACCTCTGGTTTGTTTTTATTGCCTTCTTTTAACCTTTTCTTCATCCCTTACTGCCATTTGATAGCACTCCTCAACTGTTCTTGGATTTTCCAAGGTTAGTTCATCTTGAATATTGAATCTCAATCCACCCAAGTACCTAGAAATATTTTCCACTTCATCCTCCTTGTTACCTGCCCTTATAATCAACTTGTAAAATTCTTCGGTATATGTTTTAACATCCATTTCTTTTTGTTTTAACCCTTGAAGCTTCCTAAACATTTGAACAACATAATCAAAGAAGGCAAAAACTTACCTTTCATTTTGGCCACTATTTTCTCCCAAGACACAATCTTTGACTTGCCTCTTTTTCTCCTCTCAGATTTCTCATAATCCCACCATAATAGTGCATGCCCCTTCAACTCTGTCTTTGCAATATTTACCCTTTGCTCTTCATGAACATCTTCACACTCAAAGTAATTGTCCAGGGCTACAATCCAATCCAAAAATTCTTCATCATTCAAATTACCTCCATATTTTGGCACATCAATCTTCACCTTGTGTTTATCATCCTTGACTGCTCTCAACAACTTAGCCATCCTCTGATCATTAGGATCCAATTCTTCTTCCTCTTCTTCTTTAGTCTCCTCCTCTTCATCGAAGTCACTCTCATCACTCATGTCCACATCTCTTTTCTGCCTTGTTTCAAGAGTAGCATGCCTTTCCTTCAATTCTCTCATCTCCTTAGCATGCTTGTCTTTCAATTCACCAATTTCTCTGGCTACAGTTTTCCCTTTTGGAGGCATCTTGTCTCTTCAACTTCTCACTTTTCCTTCTTCAATCTGCAACTTCTCGCCTTCAAGAGATCTACTACCTATGCTATGATACCACATGATGCAGATCAGGGAGGAAAACTCCAAACCAACACAATTCCAACTATTTTCAACAATCCTTCACTCACCAAAACCCTAACTAGGGTGATTCTTCATACAATCTCTCAGTTTTTCTTATAGGTCTATAGACCTAGTTACTTGGACTTATCTTGCAAAACTCTCTTCCAAATCACAAAAAATTTACCTTTTTAGACACCCTTTAAGGCCTTCAAAAACATATCTCAAAAAAACTTTAGGTCACTTTGGACCAACACCTCCAAAACCATGTTGCTACGCTGTCCCAATAGGCCAATTAGGCCACTTTTACAAAACATCATCTATCTAAACCTTTTTCCAAACTAAAAATTCTATTGGACAAACACAACCAGGTTTTCCAAGCACTGAATCAACAATTTTCATCTAGAGAAACACCCACTAACACCTCCAAACACAAAACCCTCATTTTTGAAAAGTTACAAGGGGGTTTATTGATAATAGGTATTCCAAGGCCTATCTCGCCCTAAAAAATCTTCAAAAACTTCACAAAATACCTACACATGCTCACTAGATCATCTCCAAACCTTCAACCTTGCTTTTTATGAAACTCCATTACTTAACCATCAATTTTGAACGAAAAACACATAAAAACTCAACTAGGCAGCCTGCAAATCTTAACCAAACACCTTCCCTACTCAATAAAACCCCATATACACCTAAAAATACCCTAGAACACCCATTCCACCAAGTTACAGAGAAATCCAATGGTGGAATGGGTGTTTATTGCATTTTAAACACCTACAAAACCCTAATTTATGAGTTACAAACCCGTTACTAGAAAATTGCTTATAAAATCCTTATTACTTGATGAAAACAAACCAATCAAAAGCCAAAATTATCTTATCTCATGTCTCTATCCACTTCACAACATATTTGATCTATTCCTTTCAAGACAAACTTGAATAACAACTTGGAGTAGAAGACTATAATGAAGAATACACAGAAATTACAGTGAAATGGGGTATTTTATTGTTTGATCTTCACATACAAAGTATCCAACCATTCTTCGAGCCTCTCCAGGCCATTTTAAACTCAACACAACAAAAACTAAATAACACACCGACCTCCAACCTCCTTTCAAGTTGCTTGACTATTAGCCTTCTACAAATTTGCATTTTTTTGCACTTTTACATATGACAATATTTTGTAAGTTTTAACAACTTTTGCAACTTGAACTCACAACCACATAACAACCCCTAAAAGGAATTATTACATTATAAAATGGTCTATTATGACCTTATTCAATGTCTTCTAAACTCAAAACACCAAAAACTGACTTAAGACCTCATTAAACCAAACTTTGCAAAAGATGAACATGGTGCCCCTGCACCATTAAACCATTAATGTCAGTTTGGCTTCTAATACTACTACTTACATATCTAGTGGGAAAGTGAGTCTGAGACATCAACTGTAAGAATTGTGCATGTTGTTCCTTTTTCCAAACATAAGGAGCACTAAGTTTTCTATATTTTTCATCACCGTATTTTTCAACCCAAATATTTTGACGAATCTTTAGTTGTCGAAAGTCTTCACGTGATGAAATAGTATCAAAAGCACCAAAAAGAGTTTCTATAATAGCATAGGCTATATTTTATGAGTATGCATAAAGTCAACAATATGCCTAATGGCTATATCCTTAAAGTATGGAAACTTATAGAATATGCACAACCTTTTTACATCGCTTTCGTTACATGGATCATATCTACTACCAGAAATCCCATCATTTTCAATAATGACATTCTCTTTTTTCCATTCTCAACAATGTAATCACTTGTTATTAGCAATGGTGCTTCATGATTCTCTTCTTGACCATTGAACCGTGTTTTTTGTTGATGATATGGATGATCCATTTTAGGGTAAGCACAATGTCCACAATAAATACACTTACGCAAACTTCTTGAGTGCCTCACAAAATCGTTGAAGTTGCAAACAAGACATCCATCGCATCCATGAACACTGAGACTAGACAATGTGCCATATGTAGGAAGATCATGAATCATAAATAATAAGGAAGTTCTTAAAGTGAAATTGATTGAATGGCCATCCCTTAAAGATTGAATTGCTTCAATTCCTTTATATAATTTCATTAGCTCATCATATAATGGCTCTAGATAAGCATCAATTGTATCTGAAGTCACACTTTTCTTTCTTGGTATAATCAATGATAGCATTAAGAAAAATGGTTTAGTTGTTAACCATGGAGGCAAGTTATAATTTATTAAAAACACTGGCCAAGTTGACCATTTATTACTTCGATCTAAGTATGGGTTCACCTTATCTAGAGCCAAACCCAACCTTATATTATGAGGATCTTGAGAAAAATCAAGCCATTTGTTATCAAATTCAATCCACGTCTTACAATTAGGCACATGTCATTGTTTTCCATCAATGCTCTTATTTTGCACATGCCATTACATAAGTTCAACAATGTCTTTGCAACTATACATTCAGAGTAATCGTGGGATTACCAGAAAGTGGTGAAGAACCTTTCTAAGAACCACAGCTGATTTCAACCCTTCTCTATACCTCACTTCATGACATTTCAAACATTCACTCTCACTTGCAAGATTCTTGCAAAATAATAATACCCATACTGTGCAATGGCATTGAATCATTTAGCAAACCATTTTTTCTTCACAGGGAAACATTTTCTTATGGAACAACTGACTAAGATAGCTCTTGTTTCAACTGACCACCCTCTCATGAAATCTCATTTATATTATAATCTTGCATGATCTTATCATAGTAAAGGTGATTATGACTCCATTTGTCAAGGAAATCCAGAGGCCACAAGATTTTGTGTATAGGTTCAATTGAAGTTGGGAGATCTTAAGAGTTCTCTCTCAAATTTTGAAAAGGTTTTGGGGGTCCACCCTAAGAACTGTGAGATCTTAAAAGATGTAGGCCATATATATGCTCAACAACGACAGGTAGAGAAGGCTTTGGAAATTTTAAGAAAGGAAACTCACATAGATCCACCTGATGCCCATGCATTTATCAAGATGGGTGAGTTATTAATATCGTTATACCCCAATGTAGCCTTAGATTCTCTTAAGACGTCAAAGTCTCTTCTGAAGAAGAGCAGAGAAGAAGTACCCATTCAATTTTTAAACAAAATTGGGGTTCTTCCTTTTGAGCATGATGAACTAGAGTTGGCTCAACAAACTTTTATGGAGGCATTAGGAAACGATGTTCTGCCTCTACATAAATCTCTGTGGTCAATTTTGTGCATTTTTTACTTGTAGGATTCTCATAGTTAGTGAAAAAGGTAGTGTTCATGAAGGAATGGAAAAGATGCGTAGAGCCTTTGAATTACACCCATACTCTACAATGACATTGAATCATTTAGCAAACCATTTTTTCTTCACTGTAGGGCAGCATTTTCTTGTGGAATAGTTGACTGAGATAGCTCTTGTTTCAACTAACCACCCTCTCATGAAATCTCATTCATATTATAATCTTGCACGATCTTATCATAGTAAAGGTTATTATGAAACCACTTGTCAAGGAAAGCTAGAGGCCATAGGATTTTGTGGATATGTTCAATTGAAGTTGAGAGATCTTAAGAGTTCTCTCTCAAATTTTGAAAAGGTTTTGGAGGTCCACCCTGAGAACTGTGAGAGCTTAAAAGTTGTAGGCCATATATATGCTTAGCAAGGGCTAGCAAATAAGGCTTTGGAAATTTTAAGAAAGGAAACTCGCATAGATCCACCTGATTCCCATGCATTTATCAAGATGGGTGAGTTATTAATATCGTTAGACCCTAATGCAGTCTTAGATTCTCTTAAGACGCCAAAGTCTTTTCTAAAGAAGAGCAGAGAAGAAGTACCCATTCAATTGTTAAACAACATTGGGGTTCTTCATTTTGAGCGTGATGAACTAGAGTTGGCTCAACAAACTTTTATGGAGGAACTAGGAAATGATGTTCTGCATCTACATAAATCTCTATGGTCAGATTTGTGCATTTTTTACTTGTAGGATTATCACAGTTAGTGAAAAAGGTAGTGTTCATGAAGGAATGGAAAAAATGTGTAGAGCCTTTGAATTATACCCGTACTCTGCAATGGCATTGAATCATTTAGCAAACCATTTTTTCTTCACTGCAGGTCAACATTTTCTTGTGGAACAGTTGGCTGAGACAGCTCTTGTTTCGACTAACCACCCTCTCATGAAATCTCATTTATATTATAATCTTGCATGATCTTATCATAGTAAAGGTGATTATGAAAACACTTGTAAAGGAAAGCCAAAGGCCATAGGATTTTTTGGATAGGTTCAATTGAAGTTGGGAGATCTTAAGAGTTCTCTCTCAAATTTTGAAAAGGTTTTGGAGGTCCACCTTGAGAACAGTGAGAGCTTAAAAGTTGTAGGCCATATATATGCTCAGCAAGGGCTGGCAGAGAAGGCATTGGAAATTTTAAGAAAGGCAACTTGCATAGATCCACTTGATGCCCATGCATTTATCAAGATGGGCGAGTTATTAATATCGTCAAAACATAGTGCAACCTTAGATTCTCTTAAGATGCCAAAGTCTCTTATGAAGAAGAGTAGGGAAGAAGTACCCATTCAATTGTTAAACAAAATTGGGGTTCTTCATTTTGAGTGTGATGAACTAGAGTTGGATCAACAAAATTTTATGGAGGAATTAGGAAATGGCATTTGGGTTGAATTCATAAATAAAAGCCCTAGTGCTAATTTTGCAGTTTTTCCTGTGCTCTTTAAGGATATGAAATTCTTCCATTGACTAGAAGAAGGTGGTGTTTCACTTGAGTTACCATGGGATAAAGTCACAACACTATTTAATCTTGCTAGGTTGTTTGAACAACTGCATGATATTGAAAAAGCAAATCTTTTATACGGGCTAATATTGTTCAAGTTTCCTAACTATGTGGATGCATATCTATGTCTTGCATCCATGGCTCAGGGTCATAATGAGATCCAACTAAGCCTAGAATTGATTGGAGATGCACTTAAGGTGGATGAAAACTCATCGAAATCTTTATCTATGCCTAGAAAAATGGAACTGAAAACAGATGACTGGCTTAAAGCAAAGAAACAATTAAAGCGACACAAAGTGAATCAAATGCAAATAATTCTTATGTTAACATTTCACTTGGAAATTGGAATTATTTTGTAGCTTTTCACAATGAGAGGAGGGATCCAAAGGTGGAGGCACAACATCTTGAGAAGGCTAGAGAACTGTATTGTAAAGTGTTGGCACAGAGACCAGGAAATTTTTATGCTACAAATGAGGCTGCCATTGTGCTAGCTGAAAGGGGTCAATTTGATATTGCAAAGGAAATTTTTACATAGGTACAAGAAGTTGTAGCAGGAAACATTTTTGTTCAGATGCTTGATGTGTGGGTAAATCTAGAACATGTTTACTTTGCACAAGGACAGTTTGTGTTTGCAGTGAAAATGTATCAAAATTGTTTGAAGAAATTATAATTTGGCACTAACACCCAAATTTTATTATATTTAGCTCAAGCATGTTATGAAATAGAACAATGGAAAGATTGTAAAAGAACATTATTAAGAGCAATAGAACATTATTAAGAGCAGTAAATTGTAATGAGCATTTCGAATTTTTGTTTAATGTAATGAGGGTTTCGAATTACCTTTGAATTCACTGCAGAGGGTGTCCCCAAATTCAATTTGACTACAAAGGGCCTCAACAAATTCAAATTCGTTGTAGCAAACTCTAAATTCCTTGCCCTTGCCCGCCTTTTCAAAAGTCTCTAGGTTCTCTTTGAATCCTTATCGCCCATGCAAGTAGCTGCTTATCAAAATGCCTCATGCCAAGCTAACGAATGAAGTGAGGTATGTAATGAATAAATGAAGCAAGGTCAAGCGAGATGAATGAATCTGCAATGAACGTGAATAATTGTGCCAAGACATCGTGCGCATGAATACATCGCGCCAATATTTGGCCGAATTTTTTTAAATTTTTTTTATCTACTTTGGATTTGATGACTAACTATTTAATCATTTTTATTTCTGTGACTAAATGATTTTTTAGTCAACGATCAAATTAGTCATTTATTTACTCATTTATAGTTGAGTTGTAAAAAAATGAGTAGGATTTATTCATTTATAGGTGTTGTGACTAAATTTTTTGGTCACCTAGTCATTTATTTGCCAAATTCTACTAGTGGCATGATCAGGTATGCTAGAAGTGTGACAGTTTTATATAGGAGAGATATGGTTTCTCAACTCAACTTGCTTAGAGGACCATAGAGAGGGATCATGCCCTCATTGAGAGAGATCAGATAGTCAAGTGGCATATAAAGATTACTCGACGACAACAATTCAAGGTTCAGTTAGTGCAAGAGACCGCTTGGAGAAAATCAACATAGGTGTGGGTTATTCTTCTTGCTCAATACACATAGGCCATCAGTGAGGCCACTTATTACAAGACCTTGTACCATATGTTTGTGCCAACACATAGGTGAAAACCTAACTACTCGCACAAGAGTGCTTTGGGTCTTAGAAGATCAAAGAGTGGATTTGTCGATCAAACTTTAAAGGGGCCTTCAAATGGAAACCAATCATAGGCCATGAGGCTACCACTAGTGTAGCGTCCTCCCTATCGAGAGGATCAAGGGAGCTCGAGATAAATTTACTTTGATGTATATAGACAATTTTTGTATCCATATGCTAATGTAGATAGGTTTATGATGTTGTATACACATTCATTGTCTATGAATAGCCTCATGTATATTTTGATGTATATCACACACTTGATGTTCATAGTCATTTTTTGATATACATATGAGATGAGCGATTATGATGCGACCATTGTATGGTGTTTATTGTATGTTTATGATCTTTTTATTGTGTATGATGTATGGATTATGCCATGATTATGAATGAAAATGTATGTATGTATGTATGGATTAATTATGTTATGAGATGTTCTTTATATTTCCATGATGTCATGATGTGATAATGCTTATCTATTTATTATACTTATGATTTGATATATACATTTCTAATGATCTATGGATGCAGGATGTACAATGATAAGATAATGATCATGATTTTTTTTTGTATTTCATATGGTATATCATGATGATGCAAAATGGATGATATGAGATGGTACTGACAATTTATGGATGTAGGGTGGATGCATTTTTTTTTTATGTATGTCATGATACTTGGATAGAAATGAATTTGATAAAGTAAGTAGCATTTTCAGGGTGTTATACCCTTCACAGAGATACTTGGATAGAAATGTATGTCATGATACATTTTCATGATGATGCATTTTTTTATGTATGTCATGATACTTGGATAGAAATGTTAGTATGTATAGAAGAATAAGATAAAATGTTTAAAATAGAATGATAATATGTTGATCAAGATGCCAATAAACTTATGATTATTTTGAGATTCTATTATCCATATGTGATGAGATAGGATAGATGATTTTTCTTTTTCTTTTTAGATT
Organism: Sequoia sempervirens; assembly: GCA_007258455.2. NCBI lineage: Eukaryota > Viridiplantae > Streptophyta > Pinopsida > Cupressales > Cupressaceae > Sequoia > Sequoia sempervirens. The sequence goes on along the minus strand of VDFB02270651.1, from coordinate 169,157,015 downwards.
ATGCAACATAACATTGAGAAATCCTTATTTGGTGTAGAAAGTAGACACGATGCACCAAGGTATGAAGAACCAGGGTGACACTGTATCTATTGCATGGAATTTGACTCTGTAAATAGATAGGAGTATCCTTGTTCATACTTGACATACAAACACCTTATTTGATCATGTGAGAGAATGAAGCCACTAAAGTAAGGAGACCAATACACAAAATGTATGAAGAACCTGATATGCACTAGCGACTGTATTACCTGAGACTATCCCTACACACACAAGGCAAGTATTTGCCAAGGTCTATTATAAGAACTTCCAAAAAACACATTAGATGAAAGCAATGAGAAATTCCCCATTACGCACTCTTCTAGACATACCGAGATATTGAAGACCAAAGTAGTTTTGAGCGAGTGATGTAAATAAGACAAAAAGATAAAACCAAAAAGAAAAGATAAAGATAAAAAAGTATCAATGTCATCATATCTCTTTCTAGAGAGTTATTTTAGGTTGGTATCCAAAATGATGTCTATTATAGGAAAGATCTATCCGTTAAGACATGTATTGGATATTGATTTGTTTTAATGTGTATAGGTTGTTGACATGAAGTTTAACCGATATGTTTTGGCAATGATCAAGACTTATGATTTTGCATGAAAGTTTATGTTTCACCTAGTGTATTTGCATATATTTGTTTCACCAAAGGTGAGAGTGACAATAGTTTATTATGGATAAGAAATTATTATGGATGAAGATGAAATGAGATGATGAATGTTTTTGTTTTCCAAATGTTTCCAATGTTTTTGACTTTTTTGAAGATGTTTCAAGGCTATTTTTGGGATTTTGACTTTTTTCTAAGTTTGTTTTTGGTATTTCGAATATATTTGAATATTTTTGAGTTTTCAAATGTTTGGACCAGAGAACATGACCTAAGGGACAAACCTATGCCTCAAGGGATCATCAGAGATGGCCTTGCCTACATGAATGCACAAAGGCTTTGTAGTTTGATTATTCAAACTTGGATTAACACACAATGGATAATGATGTTTTTGGGTTTTTTTTGAAATTTGGTGGATGTTTTAGAATTTTGATGTTATCTATATGTTTAGGTTTTGATGCCATTTTGAATGTTTTTGGATTTTCAATATATAAATGTTTTTGAGGATTTTAATTTTTAACGTGACTAAGGTGATATATAAGGATCCATGCTAACAACTAGGTGTAATAAAATTCCCCCAGTCATGTGCTAAATTACTTCGATATAGGTAGAACAAACCGACCTTAGGATTATGCCAAGTAATACTGATAGAGATAGAGACTTGTTGAAGACCAAGCCATGACGAGGGTGAAGATGAATGAACAAAAGATGGATGGATGGATGAAAGGAGAAAGAGTATTTGGTAGATGGTAGATGGTACTTATTTAAGTGAGGCTCCTGCTATCTAGGTTTTCACTAAGGTACTTGCCCAAAGCACCACCAAAGTGGTTTTCACTAAAGGATGATTTTTCTCTTTACTATTTTTATCCTTTTTTTTGGATTTTTCTATTTTTCTGATACTATTTTTTTTTTGGTTTTTTAGAATAAGATACCCCTCATGGGCTAGGCATAGAGCCATTTGAGATGAATGTTGTTGATAGGTTCTTGCAAGGGATCCCCTTCAAGTGTGGCTAACTGATATGCTCTTGAACCATAGCTTACAATGATGATGAAAGATCCCAACCAGTTTGGTTCAAACTTTCCTTTGTTATCTTGATCTAGCTGATTCTTTTGATTATATTTTAAAATGTGATCTCCTACTTGAAATTTTTGACCCTTGATCTTCTTATTGTAGCTTCGATGAAGTCAATTTTGATAGGATTGTAGGTGATTCAATGCTTCTAGGTGATACTCATCCATTAATTCAAGTTCATTTAATCTAGACATCCTATATTCTTTCTCACTAATCAGGTGTTGTAATGAAATTCACAATTATGGGAGATCGACTTCAATTGATAAGATGGATTCATTCCCATAAACCAAGGAATATGGAGTAGCACTAGTGGGTGTTCTGGTACTCGTTTGGTATGCCCATAGGGAAGGTTTTAACTACAAGTGACAATCCTAGCCAATGACATTAACTATCTTTTTCAATATTTTGATGATGGTCTTGTTAGATGCTTCAACTTGACCATTTCCTTGGGGGTAGTATGGGGTAGAGAAGCGATATTGGATATTGAGTTGATTGCACAATTCTTAAACATCTTGATTTTTGAAAGGAGTTCCATTATGCATGATAATAGCTTGAGGGACACCTTAGTAGTAGCTTAGGTAGTTCAAGATGAATTTGTATATCTATTTTCTGATTATATAAGTCATGGGTATAGCCTCAATCCACTTTGTGAAATACTCAGTGGCGATGATTATGAATTTGTGGCCATTGGATGAGGTAGGTGTTATTTTCCCAATGAGATCGAGCCTCCATTGTGAGAAAGGCCATGGTGTAGTGATAAGTCTAAGCTTGTGAGTTGGAGAATGAATGATGTCCCCATGTTACTAACATTGTAGACACTTCTTCATAAATTGATTAGCCTCTTGCTCCATGATAGACCAATAGTATCTCGTTCTAAGAAAAAATTTAGCCAAGGTAATGTACCACTCGAATGTGATCCACAAATGTCTTCGTGTACCTCTTTGAAGGCCATTGAAGTTTCTTCTTGGTTAAGACATCTTAATAACATTTCATCAAGACTTCTTCAATAAAAGGTATCACCAATAATGATGAAGCAAGAGGATCTTCAAATAAGTGTTTTGTGAAGGTTAGTAGTGATTTTAGATGGAAGCATACCATAATGAAGATATAGGTAGATGTCATGATACCAAGGGGATCGAGACCAACAATTTCACACAAAAAAAATTTGATTCAGGGATGTCGAAAAAAGGTATGAGAAGCTGCTCCATGAGGAATTCACATTTCAGGCTATTATGCAGCACGTCCAACAAAGATCCAATAGTTGCCAATGCATCTATTGCTCTGTTGTTAACCCTTGGGATATGTTCAAAGCTAATGTCTATAAACTACTCTTTAAAGCTATCTACCATTTTCTTATATGGCATTAACTTGTCATCCTTGGTTTGCTAATCATCATTGACCTGCTTTACTATTAGCTAGGAATCACCGTAGACCTGGAGTTCCTGTATTTTTTATTGGATAGTGATTCTTAACCCTGTGATGAGGGATTCATACTCAGATATGTTTTTTGCACATGGTAATACCAATCTATAGGACTTTGGTATACAATCACCTTGAGGGGTGATAAATAAGATAGATGCTCCTGATCTATGTTGTGTATGGGAACCATCAAAGTATAACTTCTACTGATTTGTCGATGTGAGGGTGAATATTGCTTCATCTGGAAATTCAGAGAACAAGGGATTTTATGCATACATTGGTGCTTCATCTAATTGATCTACTATGACCTGTAATTTTATAGCATTTTGGTCCACATACTATATATCGAACTTGCTTAATATCATTACCCATTTAGCCATACAACCTGTGAGAATTGCCTTTGATAACAAATATTTTAATGGATCGATCTAAGAGATAATCTTAATTTGGTGATTCAGCCTATAGGGTCGTATATTTTGTGACACAAAAACTACCACTAGACAAGCTCTTTCCATGGGAGTATAGTTAAGCTCATATCCCACTAAGTTCTTGCTAATATAATATATTGCCCTTTCCTTTCCTGATTCATGTTACACTAGGAGAGCCCCTAGTGTTGTTGATGTCACTGAGATCTTTAGTATCAAGGGTTTATCCACAACAGGTGACATCAAGACTGGAAATGATGCAACATAGTCTTTCAACTATTGGAATGATTGTTTGCAATGATGATCCCATTTGAAAGCAATACCTTTATGAAGAAGGTGTGTAAAGGGATGGAATTTTTCAACCAATTATGCAATGAATCTCCTAATAGACTATAGTTTTCCTTGAAGACTTATGAGATTCTTTAGGTTTTTAGGTGGAGGCATCTCCATTATAGCTTTGGCATTGGCAGGGTCCACTTTAATTCCTCTTTGTGATACAATGTATCCCAAAATTTTCCCTAAAGTGACTCAAAGACACATTTCTTTGGAGTCAGTCTTACCTAATACTTCTTGAGCCTATCGAAGATTTGAGCTAAGACTTCCAGATGTCCTTTCCTTGTGTTTGATTTTACAAGTATGTCATCAACATAATCTTCTAGGATTTTGTGAAACATGTCATGAAAGAAAATTGTCATCACTCTTTGGTATATAGCTCTAACATTTTTAGACCAAATGGCATGACATTCTAGTAGTATGTTCCCATGGACATGTATTCGCAGTTCTATGTTGGTCTTCCTTAGCTATCATTATTTGATCATATCCTAAAAATCCATCCATGAGAGATAACATCTCATGCCCAACTGTCAGATCCACAATAATGTCTATGTTTGGAAATGGAAAGTCATCTTTGGGACAAGCTTTATTCAAATCTCTAAAATATATGCATATCCAAATGCATCCAATGGGTTTTGATATTGATACCAGGTTTGAAACCCACTCCAGATAATAAATAGGTCCTATGAAACCTACATCAAGTAGCTTTTGCAATTCAACCTTGACCAATAGTGTAATTTGTGGATGCATTTTCCTTAGATTTTGTTTCACAGGTTTCGTATTTGGATGTACTTTCAAGTGATGCACAAATAATGAAATATCAAGACCTAGCATGTCTGTATATGACCAAGCAAAGTTAATCTTCCTTTCTCTAAGAAAAACTACTAGATTATTTTATTCTTCATCATCCAAGGATGTAGCATAGAATGTGACTTGAGGTTGTTCAGTTGTTTTGATACTTATCAATTGCACTGCTTCCATATGAACTATTGATTTCTCTTGATTCATTGCAATACTAGGTAGATTGATTCCTTCACCCATAGGTTCCTTAGAGAGTTTTTCCCCTCTGGATACGTCCTTTATTTTTACCTTTTCATGATTTGAAAGTGCCACTTTGTTGTTTTCGCTTGAGGATCTTGTTTGGAATTTTAGATTTGTTGTTCTACGACCAAAGGATTCAATTGTGTCCCCATAGTATGCTTGTGTATCCAATTCAATATCAAACCCTACATTGTGATCTCCATAAGGTATGTGATCTCAGATCCCCATGAATTTTGAGATAGCCTCGTCATTTTCAAATGAATCAAGAACCAATGCTTGTTGTTGGTCCTAGTCGATGAGTTGGGGATAAATGAGTTTTAAATTCTTTGTCTTAGATAGGTGATGTGAAGGATATAGTGGTAATAGTGTATAGTGAGGCATTTTTGAATAAATCAATTATACACATGGGTGAGTCTTCAATTTTCTTGTAATAAGATGTGTTTAACCAAGAAGAAGCTTCAACTTCCTTAATTAAGATATTTGTGATGAGAGGGATCACATTTTTGTTTGAGGTGTACCCAGGACCTTTGTTCTTTGTTTACTTTTCTGGAATGATGGGTTCTCATATAGCTTGGTGTTTCAAACCAAGGCCACTTTTACCTATACATCCCATGATTTGATTAGTTGATATACTTTGCTATTTGTATCCATAGGAAGAGGAGGTTCTTCTTATTCATCTTGATATATCCACTTAGATATGTTTCCTTCATCTATGATCTCTGTGTTTAGGTCTCCCAATTTTTCAAATGTATTAGTTTTGAACTTGATTGTTTTGAATACTTTCTCTATATGATGGGGTTGACCATATATCTTAGGAGAAAGTGGCAATTGTCCCGTGTAAAAATAATCCTTGAGATTGTATTCACCACAACCATTGTCTTTGACGTGCACTTTGATTTATGGGATTATCTACTATGATGTTGATGTAGATGCTAGTGTCAATGGATCAACATAAGAAGAGGTTAGTGGAACTTCATCTTTTTTGGGTACTTGGAGCACTTTATTATATTTATCTTCCATACTCTTGCAGTAGTAGAATGGTTCAAGATCACCATTGATTGTAATCTCTTTGTCATTGTATAAGAATTTTATGCACTAATAATAGGTGGATGCTTCAGCCTGCATGGCATGGATCCATGGGCAACTAGAAGGATATTATAAGTCAAGTCAAGGTCAAACTTGACATGTGGTTTTTGCAATTATTGGAGAAACTTGTATAAGCAACTTGATGGTTCCTTTGAAATCTCGCTCATTCTCATCATATGCTCGAATAGTGATTCCTTTTGTTCTTTTGATTACCTCTTCAGAGTAACCCAAGTGTTTTACCAATGGAAGGGTACAAATGTTCAAGCCCGCACCTCCATCTATCAAAACTCTTTTCACCTTGTGTTTGTGAACATAGACCTCAAGATGTAATGCATGATTACGAAATGTTTTGGGTGAGAGGTCTTTTTTATGAATGGCAATCGATGAGTAGATGTAATGTGACCTACCATAACTTAGAATTGTTTGGTATCTATGTCGATAGCTATGGATGAGGATGAAAGAGCTTTGTTCAAGACCTCTTTGTGTGCAGGAGAAATTTTGAAGAGTTTCGGGATGGAGATTTGTGTTGGCATTTTCTTGAGTTGGTCTATTAAACTATAATCCATAGGATTTGATTTTGATGGAATTTTTTACTACAAAGGGGCTCCTTGGATAGTAACTTTCCCTCTTTGTATGGTGACTCCACGCTTAGGAATTTTTCCCTATATAGTAACAACAGAGATGTGATGATCATCATAGTGTGTATTTCCTATGACATTGTCATAGGTATGAGTGACTTGACTGTAGACCTTCAAATTTTTAGCATCATTCCCTTTACCATGATCAGGCATTGGATTTTGTATATACCCAAGTCATTATTTTTAGAATTTTTAAGATAGTGATCAATGTTTACCTCACCATGATCTATGAGGTCTTGAATTACATTTTTAAGTTTCATGTAATTTGATGTCTTGTTCCCTTTTGTGTGATGATAATCACAATAGTTGTCATCTTTGTACCATATGGGTTTGATTTGAGGTTCTCTGTATTGTCTAAAATCCAAATTTTTTATCAAGTTGATGTGGATTAATTTGTTCAAAACTTTTTCAATTGGTTCCCCCAAGGGAGTATATTTGCGTCTTGGTGGATAATTATTTTGTCTAGGTGGTGGGCCTTGTGGGGGATTAGTATTTTTAACATGTTGATTATTCTATTGTGTGTTTGCTTTAGATGGTGCATTTATCACAAATTTTGTGTCTACCACACCATTGTTAGTTACATTCCTATTTTTGGTCCATATACAGGATTTGTTGCTTGTAATAGATGGTCGGTGATTGTCCTTATAGATTTATACTACTTAGCAATGAGTTCTCTCTCAATGTTATGCCCTTTAGAGATGATTTCTTCAAAGGTTGTTACACATTGCAGTCGTAATTAGAAGGTGAGATCTATGTTTAGATTACCTGCAATGATATCTACTTGTTTTTTTAAGTATTGGCCATTTGCACTTACTCACCTTATGTCTCCATCTTTGTAGGAAAGAGGCAAAGGCTTCTCCTCTATTTTGTTTGAGAGTGTATAGTTCTTCTAAGGTGATTTCAACATCAATTTTGTAGGATAAATTAGTTACAAATTGATCTATAATTTCTTGAAATGTTTTGATGCCAGGTGGTGGATGTGAGAACCACTCTATAGCTTGACCACCCAAACTATGTGGAAAAAGGTGCACTAGATAGGAATTATTATATGATACCTCCATGCAAGATACATAGAATTCTCTTATGTTCTCTTCAATTTTACCTCGTCCTTTGTATTTATCAATCTTTGTCATTTCAAAGTTTGGGGAAATGGGTAACATTGTGATGCTTCTGTCGAATGGGTATGTACATAAGTCTTGCACTGTGTATGATTTTTTCATCTTTCCCAATTGTATATCTTGAATTTTTTGTGTTAATGTTTGGATTTGTGAGGATGTATTTGTTGGTGGGATGTTTGGTAGTGGATTATATCATCACTCCATGTGGTCCAAGGATCCACAATTAACCATGATGACATAAGGTGGACCTAAATTCAAATTACATGAAATGTGTAATAGGTCAGTCCTAAATCAAATTGATTGCCGCCAAAAGAACATGATGTCGTGCACTTTCATAGGAACCTTAACCTAGACCTATTTTAACACCCCAAGTTATCTTTAGGTGCCACACACTACTATTTGTTGCCGCACAATTCTAGAACCACAACTAGTTATCAAACAAGTACAAAGAACCTTCTATAACTTAAAAAAATTCCATACTGTACATATTTTCCAAAAACTTTGGAATATAATAGAACATGTGTAGACATACTCTCCATTCAAACCATAGAGCCAAACTCGCCTTCGCAAAGAAATACTGAACATAAATGTATTTCTAGAGAAATCTCTCTACCTTGAGTAACTGAACTGGAACATTCCAGATTAGACTTCTGGATCACCTCTGTCATTATGAATAGATGAATTATGATACTACAAAAAATCCATAATTTATTTTATTAATATTTATAGCAATATATACTTCCACAACTCAAAATAATTTGATGATGCACAATTACATTTAATTCTCACTGATCTACTGACCATATTTGTTACACCCTATTGTGTTATTATCTATTTACTTTTACCTTGATGGGTTAAAAATGCTTTAATATATATATTTATGGTTATGTTTTGCATATGAATCTTGATGGAAATTTGATGAATTAATGTTTAATTCATGTTGATATGTTGTAATTATTCTGACAATGAAATATATGATGTATATGATTGTATTGTTATCGACTAACTACTGCTATGATGTACTAAGTTGGATGCAGGAACATGATCAAACCTCCAAAAGAGAGGGGGAGTATCACTCAAGAGAAGAACTTGGTCTGGTAACCTTGATGAACCTAATTGAGCATACACACACTCACTTCCCAGTTGGTCTAGTTGATTAGGATAGTTCAGGAAATGGTAAGTAACCTTTCGTCTAGGTTTGTGAATGTTCTATATTGGTTATGATCTTCTTCTCTGAATGATTTGATTATGCGTATGTGATTGATTTTTTATGTTGAGAATAAGTTATTCTTCGTGTGTTCACATTTACATGTTAATTGATGAAGTATATACATAGAATGTATATATGTATATATGTACATGTCCACGAAAACTCATACATGTCAGTATATGCGTGCATGAGTATACATAAGTAGACATACCTACACATGCTCATGAATGAATGACCCATATGTATGGGAGTATCAATTGGAAAAATGTGATATATACATACACACTTCATGTATATACACCAATTGATGGGTACATGAATATATGTGTTTGAATTTGATGATATATATATATGTATATAGTATGTTGGAGGAAACACATGTACATATATACTAATATACATATATATGTATGTATATATATGATTATTTAGTTTATGCTTATATCAATTAGTAATAGTTGTATTTAATAATCAAGTGAACATGGTTATATATATATATAACCACATAATATATATATGTATATATATACATATATATATTGTGTGGTTTATATATATATTAATAGTATTTAATTTATAATATAATGTTTGGTTTATATATTGAAAGTGCATAGTATTTGTCATAGCGCATTTTATAAAGTGTTGTATATGTGTAAAAGAAAGCACATATTATAACATTACTGCTATACATATTGAAGTGAAATGAATAAAGTGAAGCGCATGATATAGCATTGTATAATTTACAATGTTGTGGCTAAAATCTACACATAAAGCAAAAGAAAGACTAAGTCAATGAAGACTTACAACCCGCGCAGGAAAGAAGGAAACAATTTTCACATTGCAAAGAGAATGAATGCAAAATTTAACAAATATAATAACTCTTTGGAAGCGCTATTATATGGGGCACTGAGATATAAATATGTGGTGCCAAATTTGAAGAATGTGAAACAAATAAGAAGTCTAAAACATGCGCCTAAATCTAGAAAAGCAATATGGTAATCATAAAACTTAGTTAAAGCATAGACGATAGAGTTTTGAGAGGGTAGTCGACTTGCAAACTAAATAGGAAACCTGTAGCTTTTCATTATTGTCCCTTGACTTAGTAAAAGAGTTGTTTTGTCTCTCATAAAGAGGCCGACTTAGCCATTGGAAGAATGTGGATTGTCATGTGTTGTAATATAAGAGTTTTATCGGCTGAGTTGTTGCATGTGAGTGGAAAGGTGGAAAAATTGCTAGCTTGTTTGTAGCCTTTGGTTGCTCAAATTTTAGTATATATAGAGGTTCCCTCTCTACCATTTGTTACACTTCTCATTCTAATTTCTCTATTGTTATTCTATTGTATTTTCTGTGCAAGTGAATTAGAGAGCTTGAGAGTTAGTGAGTTGGTTTGTTATTTTGCAATTATACTAGTGAGAGAATTTGTAAGAGGCTAGTGTTTGGAGGTTAGTTGATCTTTGGTGTAGTAGCATGCATGGAGGTGAAGGCTAAGGTTGGAAGGAAACATTATCAAGTTGGAACTTAATATCTAGGAATTTGTTGATTTTTATTCTTCCTTTATTTATGTTTGAAAGGTTATTTGAAATAATGACTTCGTTTGGAAAGATTGCTTTTTGAATGCATGATATGCTTGTTCTCATGAACCTAGTTATTTCTTAGTATTGGAATAGTCTAAGAATGGATGATATGCTTGTTCTTATGAACTTAGTTAATTCCTAGTATGGAATAGTCTTGTGTGATTCTTGATTGAGTCTCAAATTAGTGGAACCCTATTATTGGGATTACATTTATATAATGTTAAAGTATGTGTGGCTTAAATTCTATTATAACTATACTTAGTTCATTAGTCTATATGGATATTGCATGAAAAATGAAATACTTGGAATAAGTTTCTATCTTATAGTACTTTTATGAATATGTCAATTCAAACATAACAAGTTAGTAAGGTTATTCTTGGGGTTAGTGAAATCCATGGGAAAGGGGATAACCTAGCAAGACACTAGTATGTGTACGTATATGGTTAGTGTGGTTATAACTGGGGTTAGTGGAATCCATGGGTAAGGGTGTAACCTAGATAATCTGTTTATTACAAACTTGGGTATTCCTGAGGTTAAGGTAATCCATGGTTAAGGGAATTGCCTTGTTGAATATTTTATTATGTTATCACCTTAGAGTGAATGTATGCTATGTTTATGGTCAATACCAAATTCAGATTAAGGATGGGTGGACAAATGATTCTCACTCAAAGTACTGGGTGTTGAATTCTTTGGTCAAAGTAGTGTAAGTAGCCATTGTCAGTTCAATGTGATCCATGATTGCAATCTAGGCAAGGAAACCAATATGTGTGGTAGCTCTAGATATGCAGGACACAACACTATGCTTAGAAAGGTCAAGATTATGGGGTTACCAAACCAATCTCTTCGTTGAAGAGTAGGGTCATCTTACCAATTAGGTAGATGTGTGAGGGGTCGCAGTAAGTCCATGGTGGGCAAAAAGGTGCTTGAGTGATGCTCTCCCTCATATTGTTGGCGACCAGGAATTGAGGATGTAGCACCAGTTTGGGGACACCTAGAATGTATGCACCAGTGATGGGATCATCTAGGAGGTATGCACCAACATTGGGGACATCTAGACCATTATATTTTGTTTATATATCTTTATCATTGAGCTCATAGAAGCTATGTATGTAAACATGTAATTATATTCTTATTGAGAAATTGTAAATGGGAAATATTAACATGCAATTATATGGAGAAATCATTGCTTGATTTATTGATATGATTCTCTGTTATGCAATGGGAAAGTTTGGAATGGTTATGTTTCAAATGTGCATCTTATTATTCATGTGAAAATAATTTTTTTTTATGGCTCATAATGTTAGTAGCATAAACTTTAACTTGTGAGTAAAACATAGTATAAGAAATGGGTAGAACAATGGGCACGTTACAATATTCCTTTGACATTAGTGAGCACCTTTGACATCAATGAACTCCTTTGACATCACTGAAAACTTTTGTTCAACACTTAGCTTAAGTGGTATAACTTAGTCAACATCCTTAATGCATATGCGATATAATATTTAATCTTCTTTATATAAGGCCTTTTGGATATACCCATGGATTCAATAAGGGTGTGGTTGGTTAAGGCATAGGTTTCACATCTTATTTTTCCCAATGAGACCTAAAGGAAACACCCCCTAAATCTTGTAGATCCTAAATAAGAAGAGTTTCCTAATCCTATGAATTGGTCCAAAACCACCCTCTCCCTATTCATGTGTCACTCCCTCTATTTTAGATAATTCAAGTTCCTCTTTTCTCACTTTTCCTTGAGAGAGCCTATAATTTTGAGTGCCAATAAATAACAACTTTATCAGGGAATAGAATTAGTTGTTACCTTTCTTGGGCCATCAATTACTAAACCCCTTGTAACTTAGTAAATAATTTGATCTCTTTGTTTCACCAACAAATGGTTACTCTATTGGCCATAGTTATAGATAATCCTATCTTAGGTTACATGAAGTTGAGGACTCTACTAGTGAGATAAGGATGTATTTTTTCTTGTTAATTGTTTATGTCCCAAGGATTTTCCTCTTTCAATGAGTTGGCAACTCTATTGTCACAATATCAAAGTGTTTTTTGTCTAGCCTACTTGTGGTGCTACAAGTCACATTCCATGTTGCTGTAGTGGCAGATCAAGGTAAATAAAACTTGTTCCTTGTTTTCCTTTCTCAAGGTAGTATACAATTATTAAAAGGAATGTAGTTCCTTTTCAGCTTGACATATGTTTTATTAGCATTGATCATTGGTTCAAAGAAGACTTTGAATCTAGGCCCTTGTATGATTAATGCACTAGATTTATGGTCTTGTATGCAATGTTGATGAATATGATCCTAATTACTATAATTACATATAATTTGATTGCATAAGTGGTTGTGCACCTAAATTTTATAAGGTTAAGTTTGTTGTGCATTCCTTAGACCCACCAAGACAAGATATTGTGGTTTAGTAAGCCATATTAACATGTTAGACCTAGGTGTTAAGCATTGCCACAACCAATTTACATCTACAAGCGTGAGCAATAAGTTACAACGTTAATGATAAATATTGAACGTGACGATTTTATTATTGATTTAAATAAGCTAAATATACATGTTTGTGATCCTACCCTTTTTTCCAACATTTAGAAAACATCAAGAGACAAACTAGTGATTTGGTTTATAAATTTAATAATAAGTTTGTTATTACTAATATAATTCCATATTAATGTAGGCTCAATGAGATTGTTTGTTGTTGAATTCATATAAGACAATTGAGAGGGGGGTGAATCAGTTGTACATTAAAACATCCAAAACCCTCATAAACATTCAAATCCACAACAACTTAATTAACCCTTAATCTGTTAGAATGATTTAGCATGAAAGCAAATAATAGAAAATTGAAACACAACAACACCATGCACAATGGAACACCATATTTAAGTGGAAAACCCAAGAAGGGAAAAACCGTGTGGTGAGGATTAGCTCACAATATAAAGTAATTGCAACATCAAATACAAAAGGCTCATTGTTGGAGGGATCACTGCCCAAAAGAAAGAAGGGCTCACTGCCAAATTACAAAAAAGAAGAAAGAAGAATGTTATAGTGAGAAATCCATATCAATGCAACAAAAAAGTCCACCAGAACATTACTAACACATTCACAACCTTCCTAAAGATTTAGACACCTTCAACTCACTGCTTCTAGTAGTTTAACTCATTGAAGTTCACACTACACTTCATAAATTCACACTTCACACTTCTACAATTCGCATCACACTTCACACATATAATTCTCCATCAACTCATCACTTATTTATACCTTATTCAACCTTGAAAACATTCTCCAAGGTCGTCTATGCACCTCAACTGTGCAAATTCAAATTAGGTTGGCACTAAGTATTCTCGCGGTAGAAAGGAATGAAAGCATACCACACCACTTCTTAACTTAGACCCAAATCCATTCATACACGTCACGTCACACTTCCACAACCATCAAAGAGAATCCACAATTAGTGTAAACACCTAAGGTCAGTTGAACTTGTGTTAACACCATTAACATTTAAGTACATGCTTCCTTAAATCCAAAGATGACTTCCAGATGACACATCATGCTTGAACACAATCTAAAATATTCCACAAACACCCTAAAATCCAACAAATTCCTTCACAACAACTTCCACCTAAAGAATGTACACACCCAATACACTCAAACAACCTTCCATACTCCATTACTCAAGAAACCAAATTCTAAAGCACCAAACCACAAACAATTTTGATTGTAGGTAGATATGATCATTATTAATACACTTCCAAAATTGCAAGACTAGAAACCAAACTGTAGAAATGCAAAGCAAAACCATTTCTTCTAGACACCACTGCAACATAGTTCACAAACTAGTGAACACAAATTTTGCACAATGATCCAAACCAAGAATGAATATAGAACCTCTGAACACCTCTAACCAACATATCTAAACCACATAAGTAGATCTTCAACACATAAGAAATGAGGAGCCAAACTAGAACACCACTCTGTACACTAGAACACCTCTGCAACACACTGTTTCCTCTTTCATTCAAATTTTCTCAAAAGCACTTGAAAACCAAGCACAAGAGGCACATACTCACCATCTTCAACACTTCTTCATCATCATCAAACCAACAACATCCACAAATAGAAAGTTATCAAAGCAACACTAGAGGTTGACACCAATAACACTTACTAATGATAACATAATAAAACTAATCAAAGCATCAACACAACCAAACAACACAAACATAAGCCTTCAACAATCTCCCCCAAGCTTGTTGACATCAATGACAACACCAACTATTCATACTTGCAACAATTGTGTTGACATGTATTATGAAACCTTTTATATTGGTGTTAGTTTAATTTTTCTTGAATATAAACCAACAAATTTAAAAATGGATTTTGGGTGGGGCAACTCTATAGTATTGTTGGGGATGAACTTGCAACTTTTAATGTGTTTGATCTAATAATATAATTTATGAGCATGATGGTGTCGATGTTGCGCATGAAATTAGGGGAGTTGAAGTACAATACCTTTGTCATTCATTCCTAATTTTTGTATTGTGTGGATGATGATGGTTCCATCCTCGCTGATGAAATGTTTGTTTCAAGTGTCTCTATCCATGAAGTTTTTTCTTGGATATGTTTTTATAGCTTGGCTTGGAGGATTTATTTTCTACTATAAAGGATTGTATTAAGGGCGTATTTTTAACTTATTAACTAAGCATTGTGGTATTAAAATTGTATATCATCAGATGAATATTAATTCTATCTACAAAGATAAGGGGGAGATAAAATCATAGATTGGTTTCTTAATAGTAATATTTTTAAAATGAAATACAAAGAAGATCTTGAAACAATTAGATAAATTGAAAGGTAAGGCCCTTCTTATGAAGTGTCTCAATATGATTCACATGTTGATTGTGTGGATGAAAATTTGGGTAAAATATGTGACTCAAACTTAGAAGAGTGTATTAACATGTTAAATTGTGATTGCAATGATGTAGGTGATCCAAAGTCCAAGTCAACTTGAAAACTAACACAAGGCAATGCAGTTTAAATTTATAGTTGGTTCATCATGAATCATGCTTCCTGGTCCTATGGCTTGATTATATTGATAGTCTTGATGATTAGTTTGATTTGGGCTACATGAGCATTAATGTTAACATGATCTTTCTAGTGCATGGAATCTAACATATATTATGATTCACTAGTCAAAACCCTATCAATTTGAGGATGCCCATCTCTTTCAAATGCTTACCTTTGACTTAGGCAAGTGGCGTGTTACAATTTATCCATGACCTTGTATTATAGATCTTATTTCCAAGATTTATCCTATAATTATGTTTAAGTTATGTTTACAACCATACATCTAAGTCTCTTTTGAGCTCCCATGTCATTGGTTGTAGGTTGTTGTCTTATAAATGTCCCCTTGTCATTGGCATATCCTACATACAAGTGTGTTTCTCTTTTCATCTTGTACATGTATTCTTTAGTTTGTTTTTGTTTACCTTTACTATTTGTCATAAACATCTATTGCATTTTCACTATTCTTACAAGAGGCACAAATTGCCAAATAGAGCCAATATTGACACCTATATCAATAGTCCAAAATTTTCTAAAGTATGGTGTCCCTTTATTGCCTTACCCTAGCCTAACCCATCATTGATCATTGACATGAAAGTTATTTAATGGCCCCCCCTTGGGAAAATGTGTGCTTGGTGTCATGATTTATCTCCCCTCATTCTTCAATCATCTACCCAAAATACAAAAAAAAATCTAAGTATGAGGCTTTTAAACTCTATTTTTTACCTTTGTTGGGTTTTTATGTTTCCCTTTACTGGCGTGCTCTCCCTTCATTTCTTAAAATTCTATGCTCCCATTTTCCTCTAATCTATTTATCCATTTGTAGCTTTTTGGACTTCCCATTACCTAGGTACCTTATCATGAAGTTTCTGAAATTCCCACTTCCCACTTCCCTCCCTTGGTTTTGGGCCTAAGCTTCCAGGTTTCCACCTACCCTCATGCTAAAATGTCATGGAACATTTCACATTCCTAATCTCCAAACCTTGATTTCTTATTATTTCCCCACTTCTCAGTTCCACCTCTCATCATTCCTAGACTTGTAAACTTACCACTACCTCTTTTCCCTAAAGCGATGTAAAATTGTGCATCCTTGATTCTTAGTTTGTAACCCTTCATTTCCTTTTCTTTGATTGTTGACTACCTTCCATATGCTATGGGTTTTCAAACTTCTCCATCCATTCTTCCTAAAAGTGCATTAATACTTAGGAATCCCAAAACATAAACCTCACCACTTCATCATGCATTCCCATTAGGCTTTGGAGATTCCCTTTCCCTCCATGATTTTCATCCCTTGGTATCGGGTATGTGACTTCCCCCCATCCCCACAACTACTTTCACTTCCCCTTAACAAAAATAAAAGATTTGCCTACCACCTTCCCTCTTACCTAGTGGCGACATCTATGAATTTTCCCTTATTCCTCCTCTCCACAACTCTCTCTTTTGGATATTAGGTGTTCTTTATGCCCACATCTCTCAATTATAAAATTGTTATGTGGCATCCTTTTTCCTTAACTTTTGGCCTCTAGTTCCTTCTTCACATGTTATATGCCTTTACTTGGAATTATGGACGTTGGGCTTTCAAGACTCATTTACTCCTAGACAACCACATGTTTGAGTATAATCTTGATGTTAAAAAAGAAACCCTATTGACCTCCAGTCATGACCCAAGACACCATTAATGGCCTCAAATTGGTGTGATATGTTAGGGGATCGCTTCCAAATATTTCTCAATGCTTTTAGGCCATGTAAGGGCATGAATTGTATATGATTATACATGGTTCTTGTACAAGAGAACATGATTGTATGTACGTGGCCATGCGAAGATAATACAAATGGGCATGGGTGACCTATAAATTTGTTGACAACTCTACAATTTTAGCCCACATTGCATAGTCATATTGTATTCGATATATATACATGCTTGAAAGATGAAAAGGTTTGTTGTTGACCAAAAAGCTTTTAGGAATTACCATGTTGTAGAGGTGCTCTCCATAGTTGGTTAAATGTATTACAGGGTATCAACTAAAGGTGCAAGTTTTGGTTTCTCCTATTAGGTGGATGCCACAAGTCAAGGAAAGATGCTAAATGCAATAAATTATTCATGACACAAGTGTTTCCATAATTGTTAGGGTTAATTCAAGAGAAGAGTATGTTATGTTTGTTCATGAAGACACACTTTCTAATCTATTATTGCAATAGTTAGTTATTTTTTGTAAGGATTGTAAAATCTATCAAAGTGTATTTGCTATAGAAAGATTATTACAATATACGGATTTACCTTGTTCATTTCCTTATTACTAACTACACTTTATAATGAATTCTCTTGGTTATATAGAGGAATGCATTTTTTAATCATAAAGCTTAACTTATGGCTATGTTGCTAGAGTAGAGGGCTTGCACTTTTGAGCACCAATGAATGGTCGTGATTTATTGAAGGTTTTCATTTATTTCCCTTATGCTTTATGATTTTTATGTTTATCCACAATACAATCCTTTGAATGACCTACCTACTCTCTTTGATTGAAATCACCTTAAGAATTGTCTAGACAATCCTTAGGATATATTATATACCAGAAGTTTGAATCTAAAATATAGTTAACCTAGAGTAATTTTTGTAGTTAATGTGTTCATCATCACAATAAACCCAAAAATACCCAATGTTTGGCACATGCTTATATGCAACTCTTGTTGTTGTCTCCACAAAGCTCCTCAAATTAAATATGATTCTTCTTTCAAAAGAATGAATGTTTACCCTTGATATCTCCACATCAACATATGTTTTATTAGTAAGGGTTGCACTAGCATAATCGCCAATTGAAGTAGGGAAATGATTTCTTGACTTGTGCTTATTGGAAAGAAACTTCCAAAATTCAAATAGTTGTCTATACAAATCCAACAAGACCCACTTATCACTCACATACTTAGGAATCTTGTATGGTATCCATGCATGTTTACCCACCTTGATGTGTGTTTTGGGTATGGGACAAACTAATTACCCCATAAGGATACTATTGACGTTGCTTACAGTTAAAGGTATTTATTCAAATTATTGTTCAAAATAATTATGATATAGAAGAGAAGGGTGTTGTTGACACACTTGGAATGCCATCTTGCCTTTAGGGGCAATGTTCATATACCTTTTGTTACATGAGGTTTGTGACTCCAATCCTCTCCAATCCTAGGGAAATTCTCTTAGAAAGTGAGTATACAAGATATAAAGTCATAAAAATGATTTGATTGTCTCACTTCATATAGTTGATTGTGCAAATGATTGTTGATTGAAGTAATCTAGTCAACATGATACTTATTCTTAATAACTATAACAATGAAATGATACGACCATGGTAATAATTAATTTGTAGTTAAGATTCCTTAAATCATATTAAAAAAAGGTTATCATATCATCCACTTCTTTAATAAAATATCAATAATATCTTTGGTATTATTTTGATAGTTGTTTTAGACTATAATGTCGCTGTTTTCCAATCCACTTAATTAATCTAATTATTTGATATTGCTTGACAAAAATTATTAAAAAGAATAATGTTAAATAATTAAATTAAAATATTATTATAAAATGACATGAGGAGATATTATAAAGTATTTTAATGTCCCTTTCTTAAAAAGTGTTTTGGCAAAAAAACTAAAAAGATATTATAAAAAGCACGCTATAACTCATTTCTCATTGAACAGATTTTCAGGTGGAGCTTTTGGGAGTCTGAATACCTCTGAACCTTGCAACCTGTGTAATGAAGATTTCTGGGCTGGGCGCATAAGGACAGTCAAACCTGTTGCTGGACGTAGCCATTACCAGCAAAGGACGAGTTTACTGGTATTTATATGTATTAGACTATCATTATTTCCTGAATGTATTTATTGCTGTTATTGAGGTCTGTAAAAGGGGATTCAAATCAGAATATGAATGTTGCAGTCTAGTTGCATACTCAGATTTAGAACTGTGCATTGGTGATATTGTAATCTGTAACCATTGTAATGGAAGTAGAAGTGATATGCCGAGTCAACCACAGAGTCAATTTGCTGTTGTTCCTTGCATTATGAAATCCAATGCATATGTATATTATTCTCTGTATAGTGCACTCTAAATGTTTGACAAAATGTTAACACCTGTCAAACTGGTAAAGTAATCGAAAAATATTGCTCAAACATAGAAGGGGATTTTACATAGACTTCTTTAGCCAATATTTGTTGCATATTTTCATAGATACATATAGCCCCCCTTGAAAATATTCCCTAGTCGAGTCAATAGTTGTATCAACATAAACCTCATGATCTGGTATACGAAGCATATCATTCATGTACTTTGGCATTACTTGCAATACTTATTAATGTGACGAGTTTAAGATTTACCTTATATTAGAATTATAATGTTGTGCACAACTCATCAATAACTTTAGTCATATTGAAATGGGGAGGACAATTGTTTCAATGATCCCACATGAACGATTGCACCTAGCCACAATTTGTATCATATATCTAAGAGAGTTCAAATACAATCTTGGTAGGGGGAAGGAGAGCGAGTTTGTGAGCAGAGATGGGCGGAGTAGGAGAACTGAAGATCGGATTCCTCGGAGCAGGAAAGATGGCGGAGGCCATCGCGCGGGGGCTGCACAATGCCGGTGTCTTTCCCTCCTCACGCATGCGTACTGCCCACAGCCGCCTTCCTCGTCGCGAAGCCTTTTCTTCTTTCGGCGTCAC
Source organism: Sequoia sempervirens (assembly GCA_007258455.2). NCBI lineage: Eukaryota > Viridiplantae > Streptophyta > Pinopsida > Cupressales > Cupressaceae > Sequoia > Sequoia sempervirens. Next base: position 169,136,659 of record VDFB02270651.1, on the reverse strand, counting down.
CATTCTTCCTTCCAATGCCAAGCTTGTCGAAGAATGTCAAGTTGTTCTTCTTGGAGTCAAGCCCCAGCTTGGTAAATTTCTGCCACCAACTTCTCAATCGAATTAATTTTCTCTACTTTCTTCTTCCTATATCCTATTGTGTTGTATATGGTATTCAGTTCTGACCTAGTTATCTTATCCCCTGCAAATTATTTATTCATGGTGAACTGACTTCCAAATTATTGGTTTTTGAGGGTGAAAATCCCATATGTTTTTGTACCCGTCAGCATTGGCTGCATGAGTCGTTACCATTTTATTGTTTAGTATCAGAGATAAGGATACGGTCCTATGGAGGGGGCTTTTTTAATCAGTTGAGAAAAATTAGGAGCCCACTTTAAAGTAAAGGCTCTTATGAATTTTTAAAATTTTTCTGATAATTTTTTTTTAAAATGGCAAAGAAGATGTTTAGATAAGAAATTATCTATATAAAAATCTCTAAGTTGGTGGAGAAAACTTTTAGTCTCTCTCCACTATCTAAAAAAATTTACAGCTATAAATATGGAATTTTTATTTTAAAGAAAAAAAATTCATTTTAATCTTATAACTGTATTTTTAAATTAGGAATTCAAAAGATATCCATTCTGCTAAATTCTTAATTTTCTTTTTTCTTTGTACATAAATAAATTAAAGAAAACATTTCTTGCCTCACAAAATAAGTATATAGCTCACAGAACCGTGAAGCATAGTCAGAAACGAGACATGCATACTTACATTTCAAAGAGTTGCTACTTCCACAGATGACCACATCATGTTACTATAGTGTTCCTATGATACAGGTCTGCACTCAGCTCAATGCTGCCACAACCATCTGTTAAGTCTTACATCTAATATGTGACCTCAAAAGTTACATACCATTTACATCTGAAAATAAAAATATATAATTCCATGATTTGGCTCTATCGTGCTGCCAAACCTGCACCAAAACTATACAATTTTGTTTCTGGGAGATCTTTCCTGCTAGACCAAAATGTGGCTGCTAACTTGCCTGCTCGAGTCGATAGTTTGTTGTAAATGGTTACAAAAGCAAAAAGAAGATTTCACTTGTAAGTTTTAATCAAGTTGACTGATTGGGGCAAGAAATTCGGAAGTTTGTACTTTCAATGCTTAAAAAAAAGTCAGAAGATGCCATCCATAACCATAGATGCCAAAAAGATGAGCCTCTTCAAAAAGCAGAAGTACAACTTGGAGGGCATATTGGATGCGTTTAAAGAAGATGAGGCTAAGAAGCAAGTTCATGAGCTCTTGGAGCAAGGGCTCATCTGCCTGAGGATTTTACTTTGTGCAATGTGGATAAATCCATTGTAGTTATAACTAGAAAATATGGCAGTTGGAGAATTTATGTTGGTCATAGGGAATATAACAAGATTACAAATTTACAATCAAGAACCTATATCCTTTACCAAGTATTAATAACCTTATCGACCAACTTCAGCATGCCAGGCGCTTCATAAAGTTTGATCTCAGATCTGGGTACTATTAAATCCACATAAGGAGGGGGATGTAGGGAAGGGCACCTTCAAGACGAAGCAGACGTTGTATGAATGAGTGGTGCTGCAATTTGACTTGTGCAATGAACCAGCCTTCTCCGTGAGAATAATCGGTGAGTTACTATGATGTTTTTGTCATTGTTTATCTTGATGATATTCTAGTAGCAATTGGGATAAACAAATAGAACACACTGAAAACGTACTAAAAAAGATGAGAAAAAAATAGGTTTACTTCAATCTTAAGAAATGAGGGTTTGCATAAACCACCCTAGTGTACCTAGGATATGGTTGTAGAAAAAAGAATAAAATTAATCATGGTAAGGTGTAATAGTAAATTGGCCATGATCAACAAACTTTCATGGGGATAAAATACTTTTAGGGGTTGCCCAACGAATGAGATTTTTTTTTGTTTCTTCTATAAGATAGCACCCTGATGTTTTAACTTTCAATTCGTTTGGGAAGGGAATGACAATAGCATTTGATGCATTTAAAGATAAATAAAGTAGTGCACCAGGCTTGATTCTTCCTAATGTAAGACAGCCATTTGAGATAGAAGTAGATCCATCTAACCATGCAATTGGACCACTGTCAAAGCAGAAGGGAAGACTAGTATGCTATCATTCAGGAATGTTCCCATGTATGGTTTTTAATTACCCTACTCATCCCTACTCATGACAAAGAGCTATACACACAGATTCAATCCATAATTAAATGGAAACATTACACTATGGGAAGGAAACAATCATTCACAGCCAGTAGCAATAACAGGGAAATACCTGTGGTTAACTGCAAGTAACTGGCACCCGGCAGTCTTCTTGTGCTGATTCTATCCAGCAAACCTGGTTCATTAAAAACCTGTCAAACCTTTGTCAAAGCTTGTAAAAGCTGCACACAATTGAAAAAGCTGTGGTTTAAACACAGGTAATTTAATTGAAAAAGCAATGTTTTTGTTTTTTCAGTTTTGGCATGAAATAACAATTGCAGTTTTTTTCCCATGTTTTTATGTATATTTGATTGTCTTTTAATTTGCCATTTTTTTCTTCCCATTTTAAACTTGTGTAATTGAATCCCATTTATACTATCAGTTTTCTGTGTCATTCCGTGTAAATACAATTCTACTAGGTTCACAACAATCATCAAGCCCCACAGTTCTGGTCTTTGCCCTATGATTTTTTCTGCCAATTCTTGGAAGCCAAATTTACATCTTTATTAAACCTTTTTACACATGAATTTTAATATGAATTATCCAAAACTAAGATTTAGATTCTAAAACTTGACAATCATGACTAAATTGACTTGGGCAATAAATAAGGCCATTTTGTAAATAGATGGAGGACATACTTTTATTTAATGGTATAGTCAAATTTTCGGGACAATAGGCTACATATTCAAAAGGGTCCACATTAGAAGATAAACCTTTGTGTTAAGGTTCTTACACCATTCTTTGCATGGTCAATGAGAATAAATTCATTCTTAGTCTCCCACAATACTTGGGCTTCCACTCAATAATTAACGTGGAACTTCTTAAGCCATATTTTCTTGCTTTACTAGAGCTCATGATTCTCCAACATCTTATGGAATTGGAATCAACACATTCACACCCAATGTAATGTTCCCGTAATTTCAAATTGATTTTTGGCAGGAGAATTTTGGAAAATAGTGTTTTTCAACACAAAAAGAATAAATTAAATTTAGGCTGGGCCAACTCATTTGGGTTGCGCTGTAGTTGAATTTGAATTTATATTTTATTTTTGTTTTTTCTTTTCTAGCTTTTTGGCCAACATCTTCCAATCGGCATGTTTTGGCGTGTATTTATTGGATCATTTGCTTCATTCTTGGCATCACGAGTTTGGACATTGTCTGGCCTTCATTTCAGAGGGGACATAGTTCACTCTGGGAGGATCATTCAGGTGGGTGTAGCTACACTTGAATAAATTCGTGATTTGTTCCTACCACCATCACCATTCGGCACTCCACTCATTGTGTATGGCGACTATTGCAGATTGAATACATCCTTTGGAGGCGAATTGTATCAAGGAGTTGAATTTAGAAGGCACGTTCATCACTGAGGATGCGATTATCAAAGGCATTTGGCCGAGCCTTACGGCTTTGGCCTCATACGCATCGTCCATCATCAACTATCATAGCGCCGCCGTTACCGTGACACACAAGCGCGGGTGTCTACATAACAAACCAACAGAGCTGGCGTCGTCACTCACACAGGGTCATCCTAGACTCAAATACGTCACCACAAAGAAGTGACATCACTATTGAGGTAGAGGCCGACAAAACGGGTCTAAGAGCGTCACCAAAGATCTTGCATCACATACGCATCATCAAACTTCCAACACTCAACAGGAGTTCGACAGAAGTCAATCGCTTGAAGCGACACCACTGAAAGGGTGACGCCAAATTTCGTTTATCTTTGATTTCACCATCCTCTGTATTTTGATGCAAATGTATTGCTGCTGAACATTCGAAATAAAGAATCATTTTGTGACTGTGTGTGAAGTGAAATTTGATGTTGTGATTTTGAGAATCGTTGTCAGTGATATACCAGTTTACTTGGTTAATTTTTTCTATCAGACTATACTAGGATCATTTCAGTGGTATCAAAGCCTCTGACCTTGCCAGCCTGAGGATTTTGCATGAGTCTAAGAGATTAGTGTGCCATTGAAAGAGAAAAGAAGAAAGCAGCAAGTGAATCTTCTGGAATAGGAGACAGAGGTAAGAAGATTGGGGATAAGGATGACTAGTTTGAAGCCTTCTTAAAAAGGATGGCCAGTATGTAGGAGAAAATGGCCAAGCAGCAAGAACAAACAAATCAGATGATATTAACAGTGATGCAATCTTTGAATAACAACAGCAGATCAGTCTCAAACAATGGACCAGAAGGCAGCTAGTCAAATAATCCCGGATTTGAAAATCAAAGCAATAAAGGTTGGCGACCTACGCAGCCCACATTCCTACCCAAGCATGGGTCGAATCATGGAATTGATGAACAAAATTTGGTGGAAGGAGACATCAACGCCAGCATGGAAGCATATATGCAGATTGACCCTGAGATAAGGAAGCAACTTCCATTCATCCAATTTCACAACATCAAGAATGGGTCTAAAGGAAGCCAAGTTACTTACCACCCCAACAAGGATCTGCAGCATAGGGTGAGTAAGCTGACACTTCCTACCTTCGATGGCTGAGGAAACATGATTGCTCAATCATGGATACAAAAGATGGACACTTATTTTTCTCTTAGCCCCATGACTGAAGAAGAAGCCATCAAGTTCGCCATCCTGCACTTGGAAGGTTTAGCTCACGAATGGTGGCATCATGGCATTGTGACTCAAGGATTTGGACTGGTTTCCACTTATGCTGAGTTCACACATAAATTGACAGAGAGATTCGACAGGAAGGATCCTGAAGCATACTTTCAAGAGCTGACAAGACTCAAGCAAATAGGCACAATGAATGATTACGTTTCAGAATTTCAAAGACTTGCAGTAATGGTATCAGATGTCTTGGATAAGCAACTCATGTTCTTTTTTATTGAAGGCCTATTAGAATCATTTCGTGGCTTGGTGAGGGCTTTGGAACCAACAACGTTAGAGGAAGCTATCCAGAAGGCCTTAAGCCTTGAGGATTCCACCAAAAAGGGGAAGGCTATTAGCAAAAACACACCGGTATGGCAGCCAAAGAAGCCTTTCATTAAGGCAAATCCACCACCGAAGGCCTCCCTATGGGACCACATGGCATGTCAAGGAATAAACTCCGCAAGAAAGGCTTGTGCTACTATTGCAATGAGAAATGGAATAGTCAACACAGATGCCAAGGAAGGGGACAAGTTTATTACATCGAAGTGGTATCTGATGATGAAGCAGATAATGAAGAAGGGATCAATGAGGAGGACACTCTTGGGGAGCAGTAGGAGCTTGTAATGGAAGAAAAACCCACATGAAGTACTTTGGCAACACTATCAGGAACACCACAATAGCATTCCCTACGTGTAAGGGGAATTCTTCGAGGGCAGAGAGTGACAATGCTGATCGATAGTGGAGCTACGCATAACTTCATCGACAAGAGAGCAGTGGCTAAGTTGCAATTGGCAACAAAAGACTTTGAAGGGTTTGATGTCTTGGCCGTTGGAGGAAATGTCCTTCCGTGCACGAGACGAATTCAACAAATGGAGTTGACATTGGGAGGACACAAGATGAAGGAGGACTTCTATGTTGTTGATGTCGGTGACACAGACATGGTCTTAGGGGTACGGTGGCTTCATTCACTAGGAGAGTACACCACCAACTACCAAACCATGGAGCTGAAATTCAAGCATGAAGGCAAGGAGGTTGTGCTCAAGGGCCTTTCCAGAAATGGGCCTATGGTAGTATCGGCCAAAAGAATGGCAAGTGGCATGGGCAGTAGAATGATTGATTACAGATACTAGCATACCGAAGGAGGAAAGAACATTTCCCAGTGACATTCAGGCTATCTTGGATAAGAAGTGCAAAGTTTTCCAAGAGATACCAGCGGGGTTGCCACCAGATAGAGGATTTCAGCATGTGATAGAACTAGAGGAGGGAGCGAAACCAGTGATCACTACTCCTTATTGTCACCCATGAATATACAAAGAAGAAATCAAAAAAGCCATCAAGGAGTTATTGGATATGGGGTTTATACGCCCAAGCTCAAGCCCCTTTGCATCTTCAGTGGTGCTGGTGAAAAAGAAGGATGGGACACTCAGGATGTGTATTGATTATAGAGCCCTCAACAAGAAGACAATCAAGAACCGCTATCCCATTCCCAGGATCGATGAACTAATAGATGAGCTACATGGAGCAGTATACTTCTCCAAGATTGATTTGCGTTCAGGCTACCATCAAATTAGAGTCAGGAATGAGGATGTGCAAAAGACAGCTTTTAGGTGTCATTACAGACATTATGAATTCTTAGTGATGCCGTTTGGGTTAACCAATGCCCCCGCCACATTCCAATCTTGCTTGAATCGGGTATTCATTCTTCAGTTAAGGAAATTTTTGTTGGTTTTCTTTGATGACATCTTAATTTACAGTAAAACATGGGGGGAACATTTAAAGCATATAGAGGAGGTGCTTGACATCCTTGAGAGAAATTCATTCTATGCTAAGATGTCGAAATGTGAGTTTGGGATGATCGAGATCTTGTATTTGGGCCACAAGATTAGCGCTCAAGGGGTTAGCGTGGATGAAGGGAAGATCGAGGCAATACAGGAGTGGGCTTCCCCCAAGAATTTGACACAATTGAGGGGATTTGTAGGCCTATGCAACTACTACAAAAGATTTGTGAAGGGATTCTCTTAGCTTGCAGCACCTTTGACTAACTTGACAAAGAAAGGAGCCTTCTCGTGGAGCCCCACAGCCCAACAGGCATTTGACAAACTCAAGGAGGTAATGAGTTTGTGCCCTGTTTTGGCCATTCCAGATTTCTCATCTCCTTTTGTTTTGGAGTGTGATGCTTTAGGCGAAGGCGTTGGTGCTGTATTAATGCAGAATAGACATCCTATTGCTTATGAGAGTAGAAAACTCACTAAACCAGAAAGGGATTTCTCTATTTATGACAAGGAGATGCTAGCTATCATGCACGCTCTCGCTAAATTCCGACAATACTTGGTCTGCGGGAAATTTGTGGTGAAGACAGATCATAACAGCCTAAAGTACTTCCTAAATCAGCGAGACTTGAACGATAGACATCAGAAATGGGTAAGCAAACTTCAAGCTTATGATTTTGATATTGAATATGTGAAGGGAAAGAACAGTGTGGTAGCTGATGCTCTCTCTAGGAGGCCTTATCTTTGTGCCATGATTGACATAACAGCTGATTGGAGAACTAATATTACAGTTGAGTATGCTAAGGATTCATTTGCTAATGATATGTTGGAAGGGAAGATAGTGGATGACAGGTATAGGGTGGTTGAGGAGCTTATTCTCTACAAAGGTTGGGTCTACCTTGTACCTCACTCTAGGGTCAAGAACAAAATCATTAAAGCTTGCCACAACACCCCTCTTGCGGGCCATCCAGGATTCTTCAAGACATACAGACAAGTGAGGGAATGTTTTGCATGGAAGGGATTGAAGAACGATGTATTGCAGCACGTTAGGGAATGCTTGGTATGTCAACAAAATGAGACAGAGCATGTGTTACTAGCTGGATTGTTGCAACCCTTACCCATTCCCAATCAAAAGTGGGAGAGCATTTCGACGGACTTCATCACAGGGCTGCTAAGGGTGCAAGGTAAAGATTGCATTTATGTTGTGGTGGATAGGCTCACTAAGTACGCTCATTTCTTTTACATTACTTTAGAATTTAAGGCACCGCAAGTTGCAGATCTGTTTTTTAAGGAGGTTTTTAGACTTCATGGGTTGCCAAGAAATATTGTGAGTGACAGGGACAATAGGTTCATCAGCTTGTTTTGGCAAGAACTCTTCCATTTGGCTCACACAGAGTTGACCCCTAGCACAAGCTACCACCCTCAAATAGATGGGCAAACAGAGATAGTGAACAAATGGATTGAAGGATACTTGATGAACTATGTGACAGGACAACAATTAGCTTGGGTGAAATGGCTACATCTTGGAGAATTTTGCTATAACACCACATACCACATGTCTATTGGGATGTGACCATTCAAGGCACTCTATGGGTATGAGGCCAGTTCCTTCATGGATTTGATCCTTGCAGATAGTAGAGTTTTGAGTGCCAGGGATATGATTTAGCAAAACATGGACATCATGAATTCCTTGAAGGAGAATCTTCAGCGAGCCCAAAATCAGCAAAAGTTATATGCTAATTAGCGAAGGACCGAAAGGGTTTTCGAAGTCAACGACATGGTGTACTTAAGGTTGCAACCATACCGACAATCATCTCTCAAGGGAAACAGAGCGGAAAAGCTGAGGCCAAGGTTCTATGGGCCATTCAAGATCACAAGGAAAATTGGGGAGGTTGCATATGAGCTTGAACTGCCACCAGGGAGCAAAATTCACAATATCTTCCACGTTTCATGTTTGAAGAAGGCCCTAGGACAGCAGATTACACCATCATTGGAGCTGCCGCCTCTTGATGACGAGGGAACACTGATTCTCGAGCTTGAAACGGTGCTGGACGTAAGAGAGAAACGACTAAGAAACAAGATTATTCTGAAATATCTAGTCAAATGGAAGAACCTACCAGCTGAAGATGCTCCTTGGGAAGGGGTGGAGATCTTCTAGCATCCTAATCTAAGGTTGCTTGAGGGCAAGCAACCATCTGAGGGCGGGGATTGTAATGTTCCCGTAATATCAAATTGATTTTTGGCGGGAGAATTCTGGAAAATAGTGTTTTTCAACACTAAAAGAATAAATTAAATTTAGGCTGGGCCGACTCATTTGGGTTGTGCCATAGTTGAATTTGAATTTATATTTTATTTTTGTTTTTTCTTTTCTAGCTTTTTGGCCGACATCTTCCAATCAACATGTTTTGGCGCGTATTTATTGGATTGTTTGCTTCATTCTTGGCATCATGAGTTTGGACATTGTTTGGCCTTCATTTTAGAGGGGACGTAGTTCGCTCTGGGAGGATCATTCAGGTGGGCGTAGTTGCACTTGAATAAATTCGTGATTTGTTCCTACCACCATCACCATTCGACACTCCACTCATTGTGTATGGTGACTATTGCAAATTGAATACATCCATTGGAGGCGAACTGTATCAAGGAGTTGAATTCAAAAGGCGTGTTCATCATTGAGGATGCGATTATTAGAGGCATTTGGCCGAGCCTTACGACTCTGGCCTCATACGCATTGTTCATCATCAGCTATCATAGCGCTGTCGTTACCGTGACACACAGGCGCGAGAGTCTACATAACAAACCAACAGAGCCGGCGTTGTCACTCACACAGGGTCATCCTAGACTCGAATGCGTCACCACAAAGAAGCAACATCACTGTTGAGGTAGAGGCCGACATAACGGGTCTGAGAGCGTCGCTAGAGATCTTGCATTACGTACGCATCATCAGACTTCCAACACTCAACAGGAGTTCGGCAAAAGTCAATCGCTTGAAGTGGCACCACTGAAAGGGTGACGCCAAATTTTGTTTATCTCTGATTTCACTGTCCTCTGTATTCTGATGCAAATGTACTGCAATTGAACATTCAAAATAAAGAATCATTTTGTGACTGTGTGTGAAGTGAAATTTGATGTGATTTTAAGAATTGTTGTTAGTGATATACCAATTTACTTGGTTAATTTTTTCTATCAGACTGTGCTAGGATCATTTCACCCAACATAGCGGCAACATCATTACCACTCATACTTGCCACAACGTGCATCAACTCTTTTGGGTAGCCAATATTGAGGAGTATATAGATTTGTTAGGAAATCACTAGGTAGATCAAACCATTTCCTACATAACCCTATGAGAGAAAAGAATGCATACACGCTTACAAAATAATCATAATTGCAAGGATTAAATAGAGATCACAAGATTACATAAGATATACCTTGGGAAAACCCTCAAGAGGAAAAACCCAACCTCCAAAAGCATCCACACTCAATGTATTATTCAACAATGCAACATTACAATATATTGACAAAGTCTCCATGAATACTTCTAAAACATCAATCTCCTCCAATGTATCCTCCATTTGTCCAAGCATAAGGGGTAACCATGCAAGCACACATCCCATGCCATGCTTCACATACGCACTCTACAAGAGAGCTCAATACAAACGATAGCCAATCTTGAAGGTTATGATAGCCAACTAGCCAACCCCAACTACTAAAAATGTGCTTGCTTTTATAGAATCAAATTCACACAAATACAATTGTGGCATTGGGAAAGCCATGCTGTCTCAAACCATATACTCCAACATTTACTTTTCGATACTAACTTTTCCCAATATTAAATATTTTTCCAATGTGCAAAACTCACACGTAAATTCTATAACCAATGTTACATACAACTTTACAAGTGGACACAAATAAATATTTAATGTGGCTAAACACATCTTTAAAGATGCACTACAAATGAATATTTATATTACATAATTAAATTATTTCTTTTCTTGTGCAAGATGCACAAGACCCTTTTCTTAACAAGATTAGGATAAAAGGTATACTCTTCAACAACTGCACATGTAGTTTCCTCAACTTATTGTTGATACAATGAGGACCATTATTACTCAAGGGTGGACGAATGATTTGAGTGTAGTCTCACACCTCATCTTCAACAACTTCACTAGTGCACTTAACATCACTCAGTACATGCAACACAATACTTCTCACATATGCACAATACTATCCTCACACCTCTGTATAAGTTTTTGTGAGGAACCACACTACATTGCTTATTGGCGTGGCCTTACACATGGTTGCATGCACTTATGCTTAGTTAGGTCATACATGTGTGACACATGTAACATCGATGACTAGATGTAATGTTCTTGCACATGCACATTAGTTGGTGACCTTTACACCACATCATGATTATTTAACTAGTACCATATGCATCAAACACATGGTGGCGCCCATGCCATGCCATGATTCAACTAGTACCATACATGCTTTACATCTGTTGTTATCCCATCTATATAAGCAATGTGCCACATATGTAGGATGCTTGCTAGCACCTATGCCAGTCTAATTGACAACTTATATAAATACTCGCTTTGTACATTTTGTAGGGTAGATGAGGCATATATAGATTCTCGTCTTACCTTTCTGTATATTTTTCTAGTTCAATGTGAATAGGAGTGGAATATTTTCAGAAGCCTTATATTTTCGAAGATGTTTTGATTTATATATTTGCTTTCCTTTATACATTCTATAATTTGAAGGATTGTCCTTGTGTTCATCTTGGGAATTAGATCATGGGTGATCTATGGGAAAATTTTGGTACTTCACCCTTGTAAGCATCAACCTCATGCAACGAGTGTTAAATAACCTATTTATGATCATGAGAGATGAATTCCTATAAATGACTCACTATAAAACAAAGGTTGATAAAGTTTGACTCAAAACTACTTAGTTGAATCTAATAAATCATTACATTAGTAAAAAAATAAAAATAAAATCTAAATGGAAAACTTGTTTAACAATATTTCGTTATGGCCATGATATGAGTGCATTTGTCGGTGATAGCAACGATTTTTTAAAAATCTGGAAACCGAGGGGAGGAAGAAAATATAAGGGGAAAGGAGAGAGAGTTTGTGAGCAAAGATGGGCGAAGTAGGAGAATTGAAGATCAGATTCTTTGAAGCAGGAAAGATGGCGAAGGCCATCGCGTAGGGGTTGCATAGTGTTGTGTCTTTCCCTCCTCACGCATGCATACTGCCCATGCCAACCTTTCCAATGCTAAGCTTGTCGAAGAATGCCAAGTTGTTCTTCTTGGAGTCAAGCCCTAGCTTGGTAAGTTTCTACCACCAACTTATCAATCAAATTAATTTTCTCTACTTTCTTTTTCCTATATCCTATTGTGTTGTATATGGTATTCAATTCTGACCTAGTTATCTTATCCCCTACAAACTATTTATTCATGGTGAACTGACTTCCAAATTCTTGGTTTTTGAGGGTGAACAATCCCATATATTTTTGTATTCGTCAGCATTGGTTGCATGAGTCATCATCATTTTTTTGTTTAGTATCAAAGATAAGGATACGTTCCTATGGATGGGGCTTGTTAATCAGTTGAGAAAAATTAGGGGCCCATTTAAAAGTAAAGGGTCTTATGAATTTTTAAATTCTTCATGATATTTTTATTTAAATGGTAAAAGGATGTTTAGATAAGAAATTTTCTAAATAATAATAAATATAAAAATCTCTAAAGTTGGTAGAGAAAAATTTCCGTCTCTCTCCACTACCTACAAAATTTTTACAGATATAAATATGGAATTTTTATGTTAAATAAAAAAGTCCATTTCAATCCTATAATTGTATTTTTAATTCCATAAAATTGTATGCAAAGTAAAAATATGAACTCAAACCCCTTTGATAAAATCGCTTCATAAGAGATCTATTTTGCTAAATTCTTAATTTTCTTTTCGATTTGTACATAAATAAATAAATAAAAATTCTCCTTCCTAGATCTCACCATTGAGTTTAGAGTGTTCAAGAAACTCAGTTTTTTCCTTTTGTTGTGTCCAAATTAGACATAGGTACATATGTACACAAGTTTGACGGGCAGAATCGTGAAGCTCCATATGTACATAAGTTTTTTCCTAATTGAAAGCTACATATGCACACAAGCTTTTTCCTAACTGAAAGCTCCATATGTACATAGGTATCTCCAAAATAGACATGCAAAAGGTGGGACAGCGAGTTAACTTGGAAAGAGGCATCAAGTTAACTACTGTGTCTAATGTCTATCTTGAAAAGGTGGGATGTCCTGATTTTGTAGGTCACTGGTTGTGATCACGAGCAATCAACTCCTCCAAGAAGTTGTTAACTGCCTCATCATTTGGAGGTTGTCACATGTCTCAACTGTCAGTTTACTGCCTGTTAGCAACTTGAGCAATCCTGGAAATATCTACACTTAAACTGACAATTCACTGATTGGTAACTCTGGTGGCTCCATAACTGGAGTGATGACCTCTGTTTCTTCTATAGCTTGATGCTTCTAACGCTTTTCTTGATTCTTCTCAATGGAAGAGTGTTACATGATGAAACCGCAAAGTTTGATTGTCAACGCTCTAGCTATGAGAAATGCACACGAACTCACTGCACACGCAGAGATCCAACAGTATTCAACCCTCTAAACTAGCCTCTGAAAAGCTATCAGCTATACGAGGTATGAAACCATGTGGACTTTGAGTGACTACACCTGTCAAATTATCTGAATCAACCCTTCGAATGTGCTTGATGCAAATTGGTGTCAACTTTTCTAATGAAATCGTGAATCAAGACTGATATGGTCTTGAATTTAGTCCGAGTGAATTGCATTCTCAAAAACTCTACCATTGACTGTAAACACAGATACGTTCTGACAACTTTTTCCGGTGAGCTAAAAATAGCTTCTAATGAGGCTAAAAATAGCATGTCGAGGGGCAATTTTTACGAAAAATCCCAAGACGTGGGTTTTGTAGAGAATGTATTTCTAAGCAAACCCTCAATGTCAGAAATTCGAAAAAGTGCTTTTTCGCTTGGCATGCAAAGACTTTTTAGAAAATTTTCAAAAAAAAGCAATAGGGGGCAGCAGGGGCTTTCAAAAGCTTTTTCTCACAAAAAATTCATACATATGGGTTTTGTAGCCGCCAACGTGTTGATCAAACTCAGTTTTTCTGTTTTTTCGAAATGATGACTTTTTCCTCAACATGCAAAATAATCTTCAAAAAAAAGCACAGTACTTCAAAAAGTGAGAAGTATCGGGGCAATTTTGTCAAAAAATTTTGGAACATGGGTTTTGTCGCCAATGTTGTGCTAAGCAAACCCATATGACTAGATTTGTGAAAAACTGTCATTTACTTGGACATGCGAGAGAAAACGTAAGACAAGGATAGAAGAAATATGAGGGTGAGAAGATAGAAGTTATAAAACTGCCTCTGTCAATCCTCAAGAAAAACGCCTCCTTCAATCCTCAATTTGATGAATTCCTAGCAAGAACGTGCTGGAAAAATGAAGCATGAATAATTATCCCTCTATGCAACCTGATCGAAGAACCTCGAAGAACACTGAAAATGGCCTCCGTTTGATACTTCAAAAGGCGTTGGAGAGAAAATAGCTGATTTTAGCTTCAACCTGCAAGAAGTAATGAAGTTGTGACGCCTATGCTTGAATAAATAAGCATTTTAGAGATGTTAGTGGCAGTTAGGTAGGTGCGCTAACCCTAATTGAATTAATCCTCGTGCATGCATCGCGAACTGAGGTTCTCCATTAATTTTGGACGCCATATGCAAGAGGTAGCATGCAAAAATCACAACTAAAGTTTAAACGGTCAAACTTTGACTTTTGGTGGCCAAGCTTGAGAAAGTTAGAATTTTTTAAAGGATTTTCAACTTTCGCTGTGACAAATTGCCTATGTTTGACCCTGAATTCTGGATGCTCGATTGATCTTGAAGCTTGGCTGATAGATTCATCGTGTAGCTAGATCAAGTTTGACAAGATGTTGTTGGGAGCTGCGAGTGCTAAAAACTGAATCTGGTGCCTTGAATTCTAGGGCACCTTTTCCCAAAAGGGTGCATTTTTTGCCAGACTTGGCCACTTTTTTGGATGTCTTTTTAGTTACATCAATTTGACCCTCCGTGATTTAATCTGCAACTGCTAGTGACTGACGACTCCCGTGAACACGCTGAGATATGGAATGGAAAACCAGTTCAATTTTGGAAAGAATGACTGGTATTGCAATGTCTGAAAGTTGGATTATGATGCTCAATTTCAAGGGCGCCCCTGGCCTGCAGAGGCGCAATTGGATTTTTGAAACTCATTTTGCAATTTGTAACTTTTGATGAAACGCTCCTCTTTGACTCTTGTTGTCAGGAGTTGGATTGCTCCGATGTTCATGCTGATGATCTCATCGCGGAGATTGAACAACTCTGAAGAGATGTTCCTGGGAGTGACGAAGCTAGAAGACTGCATTTGAGGCCCCAAAAAGTTGGGCGCCTTTTCCAAGAAGGTTGCATTTTTCAACACTGCCAAATTTTCAATTTGCTTTCATCTCCGATGTTTTATGCTGAATCTTCGTCGATGGGTGTTTGACAGGCCTCGAGAGCAGACAGTTGGATTCATTGTGTAGCTAAAAAGATTCTGAACAAATCTCGTGAAGACGACAATTGTTGAAAACCCCAGCTGATAGACCAAAAAGCTAGGCCCCTTGGCCTGTAGAGGTACATTTTGACATTTTGACTTTAATTTTACCCCCGTTTTACGTGCTCGCTAGATCAACAGCTACGGTTGTTTAGTATGTCTTATGGACTGGCAAACGGATTCATCGCGGAGTTGGGCTAAGTTTGAAGAGATCACCCGGAGACGATTACTGCAAATTCTGACATCTGACAGGCTTTATTCTTGGGCGTCCCTGGGCTACAAGGGCGCAATTTGTGCAATTTGACTGCCGTTTTGACGTTCATTGCTTCCCGCGTCTTTTGCCTTCACCTTCGTTTACCGGAGTTTGACAAATCTGATGGATTCGCTTGACAGTTCATTGGAGAGCTGGTAGAAATATAGAGAAGATGAATAGTTTTGCAACTACTAGCTACTGCATTTGGGCCTTCAATTTCAAGGGCGCCCCTGGCTTGCAGGGGTGCAAATGTCTCCAGACTTGGTGATTCTTTGATGATTTCACCTCTTTTGCATTTTGCGGACACCGTGTCGCTTGCTGAGTTGATTGCATTGAAGCATTACTGTCGCTGACGTGAGTGCGCGACTGTATTTCACCATTTTTACGTGTATGGACACTGCAAAGTTGACTTACACGTTGATTGCACAAGTACCTCGCGTAGTGTTTCCAGGCAATATTTTTTTCCATTTTTCACCATTTGAAAATCCCCTTCGTCGCGAAGCATCTTTTTCAGCATCTTTCGCCACAAAATCTTCTATGATGAGTTTTAGGCTTAGATTTCGACACATGGTACTGGCCAATTGCCATTGACGACCTCAAAGTTCCTAACTTTTCTCCTGAAAAAATGAAATAGACCCACTAGAGCTAAATTGACTTTTTCTTGATTCTGACTTCACCAATGTGATCGTGAAGTGAAATAAGCCAATCAAAAATATTTTCAGTCAATTCTGGAAAGATCCTATTTTTTAGGGTCTTGCCTAAAAATAGGGGCCCGAAACCCTAATTTTCAAAATTTCCAAAATTTGCTAGTATCTTCCGAACAGTAAACCTACAAAAAGCCCATGCTTTGTTTGACCTAAAGCTAACTTTTGATGACAATTTTACAAGATTTAGACCATTTTAATCAAAATGCCTTATTGAAGCAAAAATTTATTTTGGGTACAACAAGGTGTCAAGTTAACTGTTGTTTTAAATTCTATCCTTGGAGAATGTCACACACCTCAACTGGCAGTTCACTGATTGGTAACTTTGGCGGCTCTGTAACTGGAGTGATGACCTTTGTTTTTTCTGCAGCTTTATGCTTCTGACGCTTTTCTTGATTTTTCTCCATAGTGGTCTAGAGACCCGTCTCCCCCCCTTTGAGACGCATCTCCGACACCACACTAGTACCCAAAGACGTCTTTTTGAGTTTGAAAACTTCTCAAAAGTCTCCCGTCGTCTCCCACGTCTTCGGATCCAAAAAATCGCATCTCCTGTGAAGTCTCCTGCGTCTCCCGTGAAGTCTTACGCATTTTAAAGGCAAAACATATTAAAAATACCTCAAACACGATTTTTAAAAGAAAGAGGCGTCATTTAGCACGCGACTGAGGAGACTGGAGAGGGCGACGACAGAGAAGAGTGAAGATTAAATGGTAAGTAATAAGTTACATTATTTTTAAAGTTTAATTTTTCCAACTCTCCTGTGCTTATCCGTCTCCACTCTCCAACTCTCCTGTGCTTGGTGAATGTGAAACATTGAAATGGCGGCAAAAATGTCTGTTTCTTTTTTTATTTTCATTTTTCATAGCGTATTTTTTCAGATTGTTTTATTTAGCATCACCGGTAATCTCCACAAGGGCATTGCCCCTGTTTAAAATCATGGAATTAAACAGGGGCAATGCCCTTGTGGAGATTACTGGTGATGCTAAATAAAATAATCTGAAAAATTAAAAATAGGCTTGCATTATAATAATGACTATGAGTCATGAGTATGCTGCCTGGAGATTACTGGTGATGCTAAATAATAATGTGCAATGCCAATAGGCCCAATACCCTGCTGTCTTCATCTGCCGACTACCAAGCAAATTTCTCCAACTTTGCATTGATTTCCTGTGTCTGTGGATGTGATTTGTCTCCTACAAAAAAAGCATGTACCATTTTATGGCCTTCATGATTCATTTTGAGTGTGCTCATGCTGTGTGCATTGTGCAATCATGATTCATTTAAATAATTTCCTCAAAGACATGTTTTTCTCTGTTTCTTTTTTCATAACTTTAGCTATAGCCATTTCAATTTTTTTTTTTTCTTTGTTTCTGTTTCCTTTTTCATAACTTTAGCTATAGCCATTTCAATTTTTTTTTCTTTTCTTTGTTTCTGTTTCCTTTTTCATAACTTTAGCTACAGTCATTTGATTTCTAATCATAATGTCTTTTTTTTTTTGTGTAGAATTTGAATCATCGAATCAAGAATGTCGAGTGGGGGAAACAAACAAGGCTTGTATCCATTGTGGAAGTATGTTGATCGTGTTAAGGGGCCGAAGGGTTTAGGTGGAACAACCATGATCTCATGTAAATTATGCCCAATGTCATGGCAAGATACTTACACGAGGGTGAGGGCTCATTTCCTTCACATACCTCGAAAAGGTGTTGAACCTTGTAAAAATGAGGTGGAACGATGTGAGGGATCAAGAAAGGGCTAATGGTAAAGTTTCTAATATGAGCTCTCACGCTTCAACAACAGGGGCAATTGTTGCAAATCAAAATCAGAATATCAATAGAGAGGTAGAGGTGGATGTGTTTTCAAGAGATGTAGCAGCAGAAAGTTCTCACAAGAGGCCATACATTGGTAGCTCAAACCCCATTGGCAGATTATTTGATGTGCAAGGTCGAGAAGTGGTTGATGCAGCAATTGCACGCTTCTTTTATGCCAATGGAATACTGTTTAATGTTGTTCGATCACCTTTCTATACAGAGATGGTCCAAGCAATTAGCAATGCACTAGTTGGATATAAACCACCTATGTATGAAAAACTTTGCATTACTCTAATTGATAAAGAAAAAATTCGATTAGAGCAACAAACTTCACCATTGAAAAGAGTGTGGGCTTTAGAAGGATGTAGCATTGTGATGGATGGGTGAACGGATACTAGAAACCGTCCACTACTTAATATCATGGTAACATGCAACAAAGGGCCTTATTTTTTGAAGGCATTAGATTGTTCGGGGCAAGAAAAAAATGCAGAGTATCTTTTTAACCAGCTATGTGACGGCATTGAGGAGGTAGGGGCATCACATGTAGTCCAAATTGTTATAGATGCTGCCCCTGTTTGTAAAGTAGCAGGCATGTTGGTGCAAAAGAAATACAAGCATATATTTTGGACACCATGTTGTGTGCATTCGTTGAATAATGCACTCAAAGATATTGGCAAGTTTGAATGGGTTTCAGCTCTCATAGAAAAGGGCAGAAAAATTCAAATGTTCATATGTAACCATCACCAAACACAAGCTATTTATCGAAAATTTGCCAAGGTGGAGCTTTTCAAACCAGCTGATACAAGGTTTGCTTCTTATTTTATTCTTCTTCACCGTCTTTGTGAAGTGAAAGGTGCTTTGTGTTCCACGGTTGTTAGTGATGCATGGGCAGCTTGGAGGCAATCTACATCAAATGATGCAGTTGAGGTGAGAGGTATGATCCTTGATGACCGTTTTTGGGCTAATGTTAAATTTGTTGTGGACTTTATTCAGCCCATATGTGAGGTGATCAAATTTGCAGATTCAGACAAGCCATGTTTGGGTGAAATTTATGAAGAAATAGATTCCATGTGTGAAAGAATTAAGAAAATAACAGATGCAAAAGATCCTTCACTATATCCTTTGATAGAAGAAAAGTTACATGGAAGATGGAACAAACTTAACACACCTCTTCATTGTGCTGCCTATGCCTTAAATCCTAAATGGCATAATATACAAGAGACCAATAAGAAGGCTCCATATGAGGATAGAGAGGTAATGAAGAGGTTTTGTGCTGCAGTAAAAAAAATATATGGCCGAGGTGAGGACGCATCAGTTATGAGGAGTCAATGGAATAAGTTTTCACGTGGGCATGGTGACCTTTCTTCCATGGAAGGTTTATATGATATGCAAGCAAAGAAAGATCCTATAGAGTGGTGGTGGAACCATGGAGGTGAAACGCCTGAATTGCAATCATTTACAATAAGATTACTCTCGCAAGTAGCTAGCTCTTCATCTTGTGAGAGAAATTGGAGTACTTATGGTTTTATTTATTCACTAAAGAGGAACCGATTGGGGTCAAAGAAAGCAGAGAACCTGGTGTACATTCATAGCTCACTTCGCCTTCTCTCTTGTGTAGATCCTGCATACAAGGAGGGTCCTTCAACAAAATGGGGCCAAATTTCACCTGATGAAGATGTTGCAGCCATAGTGGATGAAGTGGTTGAACTAGATAGCCTTACTGATTTACCCCCAGTTCAACTACTAGCAGAGGAGCCTGAGTTAGAGAGTGATGAGTATTCAGAGAGCATCATAGCTGAGGACCTTGACATGGACAATGTGATGTAGATGATATGGGATATCAGATAGATTTCTGATTTTTGTTTTTTGTTTGCATATCAGCCAATCAAACTATCAATATTTCTGAATTTCAATATGTAATCAAATATGTAATGTCAAATGTGAACTATGATTATGAAATTTGAAGTATGAACTCTTTGACTCCACTATTGCTATTGTTTTTGAAAGTTCAATGTCATTATATTTTCAAAATTTCTATATATTATTAATTTTTATATAAAAAAAAAATGGCGTCTCTAAGTACCCCGTCTCCTATTTTCAAAAAAATGTCTTACCGGTACTGGTACCAATCTCCCGTACCAATACTAGTACTAGTCTTGTGGCAACTATGTTTTTCTCGATGGAAGAGTATTGCATGATGAAACCGTGAAGTTTAACTGTGAACACGGATATGTTTGGACAAGTTCTGCACAAAAGCTAAAAATGGCTTTGTTGAAAAGCAGAAAAAGGCAGATTTTTGGATAAAAATCTGAGATATGGGTTTTGTAGAGAACATCGTGTTGAATATACCCAAATTGTCCGTCTTCTAAAAAATGATTTTTTCACGGACATGCAAGAACCCTTGAAGGTAGAAGTTGCGAAGCAAATTTTTCTCGAGAAAATGTGAGATATGGATTTTGTAGGCACTTGTGTGCTGAATAAACCCAATTTGTCAGTTTTTTGAAAAAGGTGATTTTTTCAGAAACCCTAAAAAATGGAAGCAACAAGGTAAATTTTTCGGAAAAATCTGGGACATGGGTTTTGTGGCCAATTTAGTGCTGAGTAAACCCAAATCGTTAGATCTGTGAAAAGAGCGATTTTCAAGAAACCCTAAAAAAATAGGGCTAGAAGCTTCCACAAAAAAAACTCCAATCTTAAAGAAAAGTATGAAATGGAGAGACCCAGATCGATGAATTCTGGAGAAGATGATCTTCTATCTCTGAAAAAGGATGCTCTCGAAAAATGCCTTATGGAAAAATGTTATTCTATGCAACCTGTATTTGAAACTACGAAGAAATGTGAAAATTCCCTTCGTTTGATCCTTCAAATGCTATTGAGAAGAAAATTCTGTGTTTGCCTCTTGAAGTTAACTTGCAAAATAATGAATTATGGACCGCCCAAATGCTTCTTAGATAAATTTTGGAGGTGAAAGAAGCAGTTAACTCGCAAAAACCCTAATTTTAGGAGTCATCACGTGAAAATATCTGGTAACTCAAGTTGACTTGGGCGCCACTTTGAGATAAGGTGTCCAACCTCAGCAGTGTTAGAATATTTTTCAAGATTTTCAAATTTTGCTAGATAACATGCCTCTGCTTGATCTTTGATTCCGGATGTTTGACAAATCCTGTGAATTGACTAACGGATTCGTTGTAGAGTTGGATCAAATATGAGAAAGATCTCTTGGAGGTTGCGAATCTTAAAAATTGCATTTGCCTCTTGAAAGCTTGGGTGCCCCTGGCTTGTAGGGGCGCTTTTCTTCACCAGACAACTATTTTTTAAGGATTTTCAACTTTTTTTCAATTTGCCTTCCGTGCTTCATTTCTCCACTCAATTTGAAATTGCCAGTGACTGATGAATCTTTTGGCTAGGCTAAGATATTCATTGGAAAGCGTGAAGAATTTTGGAAAGGATGACTGGTTTTGCAAACTCTAAAAACTGTTTTAGAGGGCTCAAAGTTTTGGGCGCCCCTGGCCTGCAGGGGTGCTTTTCTCTTCGTCTGCTTGTTGAAACACCCTTGTTTGATCTTCGTTGTTGGATGTTCGACTGCTCCGATGAACTTGCTAATGGACTCATCACGAAGCTTGACAAAATCTGAGGAGGGCTTGCTGGAGGTCGTGAAACTTGAAAACTAAATTTGATGCGTCAAAATTTTGGGTGCCCTTGGCCTGCAGGGGCGCTTTTCTGCTTTGTACTTATCTAATTTTGTGTTTCTTGACTTTCAGCACTTTCAGTTTGATCTTCGTTTGCGAGTGTTTGACCGATCCCATGAACTGGATGTTGGATTCGTTGGAAAGCTAGCAAAATTCTAGAGAGTATCCCCACAACTGCAAACCTTAACAGCTGTATTTAGCCCCATGAATTCATGGGAGCCCTTGGCCTGCAGGGGCGCTTTTCCTCCACTTTTCCTTGTGACGCTTTTGTTTCCCATGGTGTTTCTTCACTCGATCTGCATTTCACGGCGTTTGATGACTCCTCGAGATTGGCTGATGAATTCATTGGAAAGCCTGCTCAAATCTGGAAAGAAATTGTTTGTAGCTGCAAACCTTTAAAGCACTTTTGATTGCTTGAAACCTTGGCCGCCCCTGGCCAGTAGAGGCGCTTTTGTGCTCCAGACAACCATTTTTTGATGGTTTTCATCCTTCTTGAGCTTCGCGTTCATTGTGTCATCGACTATGTTGATCGCGATCATCGTCCGTTGACCGCGCTTGCCATCCGCGTGCAACACCAACACCAGCGTTTCACGTGTTCTTCAACTGCATCGGTTGCCGCTGTTGATGTGTTGGCCATGTTTAGCGTTGTGTGTGCATGATCTGTGAAGCGTCCAACATTCCAGACTTAGTTTATTTTTTGCAATTTTCAGCTTTTCAAATTCCCCTCTGCCATTCACCATTTTTTGAGCATCTTTCGCCATAGATTGTTCTGTGTAGCATTTGAAGCTTAGATTCTGACACTTGGTACTGGCCATCCTCCATTGATGACCTTAGAGGTCCTAACTTTTCTCCTGAAAAAGTGAAATAGATTTTGACTGGACCAGTGTGATTGTGATGAAAGATTAACTAGTCAAAATCATTTTGAACCATTTCTAGAAAAGATCCTATTTTTAGGGTTTTTCTAAAAATAGGGGCCTGAAACCCTAATTTCAAAATTTTGCGAGCATCTTCTTGATCCGTTTGTTCAAAAATTTCTAAAAATAGGAAATTGCTATTTTTAGACATTTTGACCCTTTTTTTGAGCTTTGACGATAATTTTACAAGATTTTGACCATTTTTATCAAAATGTCTTAATGAAGCAAATTTTTTATTTTGGGTACAACATGTTAGTTTTTAATGATCAGATGTAAAGCACAGAAAATTAATTCAAATATCAACACAATAACACAGTAGATACCCTAGGAAAACCCTCCACTTGAGGGAGAAAAACCCAGCGACAATATATCACTTATATATTGAATGTCAACACAAATTGTCTCCTTTACAAGAGGCCGATATGAAGGCCAAATATAAGCACCACAGTTTGATGCAATACAGATTACAAACAGAAGTAATTTGCTGATTATAAACTCAGCCTTCAATGAATATAACAATCTGCTCTTCTACAGAATTCGCACCAAGAACATCGAACTATCTTGAACAATGAATGACAACACCTCTCTTAGATGCAAAATACAGAATAATGTATTTCTCCTTGAAGTCGATCTGCTGCTACAGAATTACCATCTGCTGTAAGTGCGAACTTCTCCTTGATATGTGAATTATAATGATTGAACTTGATGATTAAATGAGAGATCATCACCTTATATTTATACAAATCATTGTGTCTCTTCATGTAGGTCGGCCTCATAAGAAAATAGCAATAATTAAATAAATATAATTTCTTTAATGAGGTCGGCCTATTTAATTATTCACAATAATTAAATATTATAATATAGAGCCAAGTGAAGCGCCTCTTCACTTTAGTTATCTCAAATAAATGAATAACTGTTAGGCTATATGAATTTATGTCTTCATTCGAGGCTGGAAGAATGAGCCCGAAGCTGCAATAACATCAACACTCCCTCTTAGCTAGGGAGAAATACTTCTAGCTGCATAAGACATAACACCTCATCATGATGTCAACCACAATGGCTAACCCCATATGTGGAAAAGAAAAGATATCACCCCATCGTGATATCAACCATCATGACTACACCCATGTATGGAAAAGAAAGATATCACCTCATCGTGATATCAACCATCATGGCTACACCCATTTATGGAAAAGAAAGATATCACCTCATCATGATATCAACCATCATGGCTACACCCATGTATGGTATGTACAAGTGCTCATCACTCAACGTGATGTTGTCACCTCATCGTGAAGTTCACCATGGCTCTCCCAGAGGGTGAAAACACAAGTACAAGAAAAATCATCACAGACTCTCTCATGTGATGCTGTCATGGAGTCACACACATGACATCCACCATGGCTTTCCCAGAGGGTGGAAACAAAGGCTTTCACCTCAAATCTCAAAGAGAAATGCATTAACAAGGGCTTGCACCTCAAATCTCTCTCAAAGAGAAATGCATTAAAGAGGATCACTGATATTGAGACTCCTTAGCTAGGGCTTGCTTCTCCACTATACCAAGCTTCTCTCGAAAGTACACAAACTTTATTCTATAGAGAGGCTTGGTGAGAATGTCTGCCGTCTGCTCATCAGTGCTGATATACCTCAACTGGATCGCCTTCCTCAATACCATATCTCTGATATAGTGGTATTTGATCTCAACATGCTTAGTTCTATCATGAAACATAGGGTTGAAAGAAAGCTTCACACAACTCTGATTATCACAATGAATGATAGTAGGCTCCATTGATTTGTCAAACAATCCTGCAAGGAGCTTTCAAAGCCACACTGCTTCTCGAGCTGCCACACAAGCTGCAATATACTCTGCCTCTGCGATTCTCAGTGCCACTGAAGACTGCTTCCTGCTACACTAGGAGATCATCGCAGACCCCAAACTGAAACAACATCCAGAGGTACTCTTCCGATCAGCAACACAACCTGCCCAATCAGAATCTGTATGACCATGCAGCTTCAAGTCCACACCAGAAGAATATCTCAAGCCATACCCAACTGTGCCCACAAGTATCTCAGGATATGCTTTGCTGCAACTAGATGTATTTGCCTTGGTTCACACATGAACTGACTAAGTGCACTCACTGCATAGCAAATATCTGGTCTAGTATTGACTAGATATATCAACGATCCAATCAACTGCCTGTACATGATGGGATCCACCAGATCTGAACTAGCTGCAGCCTCTTTCAACTTATGCAAGTTGGTCTCTATAGGCGTAGACATGGATTTGCAATCCATCATACCAAATCTCTTCAATGGTATACTTCCCTTGACTTAGAATCATCTCATTAGGCTTCTGCCATACTTCTAAACCAAGGAAGTAGTGCATGAGACCAAGATCCTTCATTTCAAACTTAGAAGCTAGCTCCTTCTTGCATTTGATAATGAGGTGATCTTCTCCAGTAAGAAATAAATCAACATAAAGAACCAAGATCAACTAGATTACCATCTTCTTTAGGTTTAGTAGGCCCCCTCTGAATCTTCAAGTACTTGCATCAATCTTTTGACCTCTTCATCCAAGATTGCCTGCAACGCTTGACTTAGAGAAATGTTTTCCAGTGCACAACTCTGGTACTGTAGAGAGTTTAGGATTGTCCTCCTCGACCTCATCCCAGATCGCTCTATTCTGAATAGGTTTGCGGAGCCACCAATGTCAAATCCAGATGACTGTCTTGAGCAATTATGATCTCAGCAGCTGAAGGGATCCTCTAAGGATTTAGCACCTAGCCTTGCAATACAATAATCTTCACTTCTTCTCAGTGAGTTACAAAACTCCCTCTTGATACCTGCTGCAGAGATTGCAAAGAAGACTTTTGGAGGTGAACTCCCTCTAGCCACCAACTCAGTCCCATGGCTGCAAGTCGTGACTTCACGCTTTATCATTTCTTTGGTTGGCATGACTTCCTCACAAGATGCCTCAAGCTTTTCATCACTAAGCAATCTCTCATCGTCTTCTTGCTCCTAGATCTGACCTGGAAGCATTTTAGAGAGAGATTACTAACCGTTTATAACTATCCAAAGAAATATCAAGGCTAGAATCATACAAAGTTTACTATCTCAAGTTATAGCATGAATACATAAGAATTTATGAACAATATTAAAACATGAATAAATAAATCAACCTATAAGAGAAATATATCAAAAGATTAGAATGAAGGGATAAAGAAACTTATCTTTATTGAATTTTGATATAACTCTTTCTTCCATCTTTTACTCCTCTCGAGAGTGCTAAACTCAGCACAACAAATTTATTGAATGCATTATGCAGTTAGCATGAAGAACGAACCCTCTCCAAGAGTCAAGGCTCTATCACAGTTCATGCATTAGAGAATGATATCGATGTGACCAACTAGTCACCATTGAAATTGCAGTTCTCTTTTTATTTTAGAGTCACACTTAGAAATCTTCACAACTAGCATGAAAAATAACTTGCAACGAATAATTTGAATCTTCAAGGATCTTATGTTAGTGAACACAATTCAAGAGAAACCACGATCTCTCTTTACTAATCACACATGATCCAAATAAATGATATAACAAAAATTCAGCCTAGAAAGGTGATTTCAAACAAAACAAAGAATACTTATCTCTTTAAATATTCTGATGGATGCAATTACTGGACACAGTATAGAATGCTGCTCTTATGCTCAGATCAGTCCACCATCTTCACGGCTTGAACACAGGCCCATGACTTAGAATAGAAATTCCCTAGAATCCTTTTGAGGAGAGATCTCATCCACATCCGCAAATGAAGCATGTTGATTAGGCCTGGTTGGGCAATCTTTTGCATAGTGACCAAACTTGTCACATCGAAAACATTGAACGCAAGTTAGATCCTTCTTCTTCTTGAATGCAGGAGCAACATCTGACCCTTTATCTCTGTTCCTCTTGAAGTATCCTTTCTTTCCTCCTTTGCCTTTCTTCTTCGAGGATTGAGCGGAAAGAACATGAATGTCTTCATTTGTAGAACTTGACCAATACCTCTACTTGTAGCCAACCTAGACTCTTCTTGAATACAATCTCGCCTCAAGCGATCAAACTTGGGAAGTTTTTGATATTTGCATTGATTCCTTAGTGTAAGACTCTCCCAAGATGAAGGGAAGACCATTAAAAGAGCCAACGCGGGTCAAATCCTTGACATCAACAATACTGACCAATGGTAGAGAGCTGATCTCTCAATTGGGAAATCTTCAGCAAGTAAGCGGGTAAGTAGATTCTCAGCCTCGCCATCTTAACATGATGAAGTTGTTACTTTAACAGTAATGCAAGCGCTTACGACTTGTGTTGTTGATCTCAACGCATCTCCTCCAAAGACTTAAGCATCTCACTTACCGTCTTCATCACCAGAGATGATGGGAACAATATGGTCCTTCACAGAATCAACTAACATCTTCTTCGCCTTAGTATCTTTCTTCTTCCATTGAATCTTCTCTTCCTTATCAGTAGGCTCGGAAACTTTGGTCTCCACGAACTCAGCCAATTCATTTTCCTCCAAGGTGAACATAATTCTGAATCTCCAAGATGTGAAATTTGTTGCTCCCTCAAGTCTGTCCTCGATCTTGAGTCCGTTCACCATCTTAATGAAGGGATAGATGTGATCAAAGATGAGAAAGAGTAATAAGAGTATCGCTGCAATACTGTTGTACCCAAAACCAAAATTTTTGCTTCACTAAGGCATTTTGTTTAATTGAGTTTTAATCTTGTTAAAGTGATGTCAGAAGGTGGATTTTTGGGGTTTTAAAATATGGAGGTTAATTATCGGTGTCATGTCGATTCGATTCTTTGAAGGGCTAAAGAAAAATAATCTGAAGGAAAATCATGAAATTTTCTATCTCTGCAGAGGAACACATTTCAAAACTATCTTTTAAAGCTCGGATCCGGTTTTAAGGTTTGTGCCTCAGTGAGGTATTTTGTCGACATCAAGTAAAACAGCAGACTCAACGTAAGTACAAACCGGACTGTTCGTGCAAATTCGAGGTATGGTACAAAGCGAGAGAGGAGATCGAGAATTGGCTAACAAGCCAGAGAAAAGCCATTTTGGAAAAACCCACATCTTTTGAGGTGTTAAATGATTTTGACTAAATGCCACCCAGATGTTCCTCTCACATTTATTCCAAGCACCATAATGCATCCGTCGGTTGGTGGTCGGGTTACGATGCACGAGCCGAGATTAAGCGTAGATCAAATCTTCCGGTCAAAATATCAAGGAAAAGCAAAGAGCACATTTTAGAAAGGCGCTGAGCTTTTCAAACGCTAATACCTTCTTTCGATGATCTCCGGATGTTCAGTTTGTCCGTGTTACATTCAGCTTTCCGTTGCCTATCTTCGTCGATTCAGAAGATGACTCAGCAGCTTGCAGTTGGAGTTTTTGTGCTATTTTGTTCAGTTCCAGAAATGGCCAAGTCTGGGGGAAAAAGAGCAACTTTTGAAAAAGGCGCCCTTGATTTTCACTCCTCAAATGATGCTTTTCCTAGAGAAATGTACTTTTATGTTGTAAATCCGGAATGAAGTTTGGCTCATGATAGATGAACTTGATCGATCCTGAAGAATTGGTAAGAGCACTAAGTTTATGAAGGATTTTGTTTTTCCTTAGTACAGATCGAGGGGAATCATGGTGACTAAGTCGAAGAAAAGCGTGAAGCTTTAAGAAAAGACACTTGGATTTTTGAGCCTTGGATGTTAGTTTTATAGTGCTGCTGATCTCAAAGGCCTTTTGATCGGTTTGTCGACTCTGCGTGCACATAAGCCAGTCGGTGATGATGGGTGATGTCGGAGGATGAGCGAGGTCCGTGAAGGTTTAAATTAATTTTTCATCAAATTTGGCTAAGTACAAATTCATATAGAGGTCAAAGTTGGTTTTAAAATAAGTTGACTAGTGCGCTTCTTGAGTTCGACTTCAGAAGTTAGGTAGGCGTTCACAGGTTGTCATCTTCAGTTCATATATTGGCATGTTGAGTGATCTTTCAGTTCGCATGTCGAGTTAACTAGTTTGCATGTCCAGTTAACAGCTTTGCATGTTGAGTTAACTTGTTTGCATGTTCACTTAACTAAAGATTATGCTTGAAAGTCAACTTAAGTTTGCATGCATGGCGAATTTTGGTAAATTTTGAAGATTTTGTGAAGATGGCGAATTTCATTTTTGTCAACTGGAGTTTTAGTTTCAGTCTTCAAAAGGGACGCCATATTTAATTAAAGCATAGATTTTGTGAAGTTGGCGAATTCATTCATTGTCAACTGAAGTTCCAAAAGGGATGCCATTTTTAGATTTAAAGCATGAGGTTGAAGTTGGCGCCTCACTTCTTGAATGTCAACTTCAGTTCTGAAAGGGACGCTTTAATCCTTGTTTATGAATTTAGTGAATTTGTGAAGTATGGCGCATTCAATAAAGATTGTCAACTGAAGTCAAATTCGCATGATGCTCTAAATGGTGTTGTTAACTGAAGATTGAAAGGGAAACCCTAAAGCATGGCGCTTTAATTAGCTTATTTTAGTTTTAGTTAACTAAAATGAGGTCCAATCATAAGCCAAGCGCCATTTTTCAAGGTTTTATGCTTTGTACGAATTTCAGAGGTGAAAATCTATTTAACCAAGCATTGGCGTCCATTATTTCTTCATCTCAAGCTTTGAAATTTCCATTCTTCTTGAGCGACCAGCAAGCTAAAGGTGCTACAGAGGTCAGAATTCAGCGTTCTTCATAGCTACGGATTCAGATTGATCAAAGGAAGAAGATTCCAGACTTTATTTTCACTTTGCATGCAGGTGTCATCAAGTTCCAGAGAAGAGATTGGCGAATTCTTTAGAAGCAGAACAAGCAAAACTTTCTATCTTTTGTCTTATTTCTTCTATTTCTCATCTTAGGTACTTTCTTCGCATGTCAAAGAAATTCAACATATTTTCAGAGTTTGATCATCTGGGTTCGCATACTTCAGTATTTGCAGCAAAACCCATGTCTTAGATTTTTTCGAGAAAATCGCCCCGTAGTCTTCATTCTGAAGCTCTGTGCTTTTTTTTTGAGAATTTCTTTGCATGTGGGCCTGAAACACATCTTTTCGAGAAACGAGCTATCTGGGTTGTCTTAGAATTGGATTCTGCACAAAATCCACGTTTCAGAAAAATTTCGAAAATTTCTTTTGTCATAGGCTATTTTTAGCCTTGCCCAGAGATTTTCAGTTTTCTAGAAAGTTTTCAAGTACATTCGACTTTACAGTCAAAAGTCGCCATTTTCAAAATGCAGTTCAATGTCATTGATTATAAAGCCAAATCGGCTCTTATGCATAATTTTGTCAAAACTTCAGATACAGACCTTAATCATGTTTATCTAGTGGTTAATTTGAGCAGTCTGGAGGGTGTTAGCAGCAATTCGTTGAGAAATCTTGAGCGTTCTGGATTGCTGGCAGCAACATCTATTCCTGTTACCACTTTTGATCTCGAGTTCGTTCTTGCTTGCATCAAACATTATGACTCATCTTCACGTCAAATCAGATCAGCAGATGGGAGGGTTGTTTGCAGTCTCAAGCCGAAGGATATAGAGAAATGCTTTGCTATTCCTCCTTGTTCAGATAACTTTACTGTGGTTATTGAGGCTTGCGAGAAGATATGGGATGGTGATCAACAACGTTCGCAAATGAAGGTGGCTCAGAAATGGCTGAAAGTTCAGAAGACTAACATGCCTAAAAAGGTTGGTCGTGGTGAATTCAAGGACGAAGTTGCTGTTTTGATAACTTTGCTCAATCGAGTTACAGGTCAACAGGATGCTAGCACTTTCCGTTCATGGATGTTTTACCTAATTACTAGAATTCTTGATGGCACAGAGCATTTTGACTGGGCTATGTTGATTAGTGATTGCTTACATCAACAGATTACTAATTTTCTCAAGTATCATGAGTTTCATATGATATCATACTTGGTTTACTTAGTTGCATTCCAAGGCAGCTACAAGTATCTAAAAACTAATGGCACTCTCGGTGTTCAACGTGTTCATGAGTATTATCCTCAGTTGGAGTTCTCTCAATCCGAGCAAGACTTCCGAGCAGTGAATGATCACTTTTCTATGAGGACAGTTAGAGATCTTGACAACGAAATGCACATTCGTATTTCTGCCGAGGCTAAATTAGCGATGGAGACTTGGGCGGATTGGTTTATCCAGTTCCCTACTTTCACATACATCCGGGTTTATGGATATGTTGGAGAGCCCCTGATGTTACCGAGGTACCCTTCAGACAAGATCATCTTCATGGAGTTTCTCAGACAGATGCAGCATGTTCATTTCTTTCTTCGCAATCGTCATAAGACTGCGGCTAATTTTCCATTTACATTGGGAATTTTCACATGCAATGCGGCAACAAATGCCAAGCTTATGTCAACCGAGATAGAAAGGTTCAAACTCAAGACTCATACTGAGAGGCGTTCCTATGATCCTCTTGGTCATTATGCAGACAGGTTAGAGCGAGGGATTGCACATAAGCCAGCACTTGAGGATTTTTGGGCAAATTGTGAAGATGAATTCGAGGTTCGTCGTCGTCACTATTGTAGACTCACTATTGGTCAGCTCTCTGATTACCTATCAAAAGATGTTGATGGTCTATCAGATGATGATGGAGAAGTTCTTCTCAATTCATATGTCAGAGATCAAGTTGCTCGGCAGCCACTTCGCTCACCAGATTGGTATGCTAAGGAGAATACTTCTATTGAGGAGGTTTCTAGATCAGTTATCAAGACTAGCAAGCTGTTCTTGGAGAGTAAACGAAAGCGAAAGTCAGTTCCTGTGACAGAGCCGCCAAGGGATTTCTCTTCGTTGCCTTCTACTTCTAGGTCAAGACCTCGGGTCAAAGCTATTGTGATACCTCTTGAAGGAGTTA
The DNA here is from genome assembly GCA_007258455.2 of Sequoia sempervirens. NCBI lineage: Eukaryota > Viridiplantae > Streptophyta > Pinopsida > Cupressales > Cupressaceae > Sequoia > Sequoia sempervirens. The sequence continues at coordinate 169,105,108 of VDFB02270651.1, read as the reverse complement.
AACTCAGTGGAAACACGGGGAAGAGAGCTACTGGTAAGAGGAAGCAGAAGCAAGTTGAGAATGTACCTGAGACTCCAGTAGAGATAGTCATTCAAACTGAACCTCACATTGAACCTCCTAGTTCGCCTCACATACAACCTATTGACATAGATTCTGAGCCTGAGACACCAATTCAAGTAGGATCAGAGACAACTGAACCACCACAGGTTGATACATTAGGGACAGTCTCTCCTCGAATTGAAAATATTGTTCAGTCTTGTTGGCTCGAAAGGTCTTTGGGGAGACAGAGGCGAGAACCTTCATATAACTTTGATTTATTTGAGTTTGGTGAACCTTACCAGAGAAGGTCGAACAAGAAAATCAAGAAACAGGTGCATATTGAAAAGACTCCAGAATCAGAGATTGTTATCGAAGTTGCCGTTCCTCCAGAGGGTAAGAGCCTGGATGAAGTCGAAGTTGGTGACTTTACTTTCACTAAGGCTAATCTTGGCAGGACCACCCGAGAGACGGACGTGACTCTTCTCAAAATTGTCACCAATAATCTTGAAGAACGCATCACGAAGGATGGAGAGGATAAGGCCTTACTTAAGGCTGAAAATAGTCAACTTCGTCAATATATTTCTGATCTTGTTCACGGAAATTCAAATAAAGCGCCTGTTCTTCCTCAGAATACACCTGCAGAACAACGAAAACTGGATCAGTTAGTCAGTCATGGCAGACTTTTGGATAGCTGGATTGAAAGTTTAGTTGCTACAGGTCAACGTCTTCTTGCAGATTTGTATCTGTTGAGGAATGATGCACATAAACTCCGTCAGGGTATTCAGTTGCTTGAAGTTTCGGTTGCAGAGAATTTAGCTAAGGATCGTGTTCTTGTATCTCAGTTGTCGGTTGCATACGATGCCTTGGAGATTGATGAGGATCAAGAGAAAGTTTTCGCTTGGAGAGAGCAGCACCTTCTCAAAATGGAGATATGTGAGAAGATCTCTACCAAGTTATTTTCACTGAAAGATGATGTAGTTGGAGTGCTTGCACTTGTCAGTGGTTTTGTTGTTCAGATTCCGTGTCATTATCTTCTTGAAGATGGCACATATGTTGAGTTGAACAAAGTACAGGCTGAGTTCGAGAAGCTGATTCGTGATAGCCTTGAAGGAGAGCCTATGGCGCCTAAGTTAGAGAATATTTCAGTTATTTCAGCTAGTCTTAGAAAGGCGACTGAAGATTGTAAAGATGGCATGCATACAGTCAAAGAAGGCGACAAAGAACTGAAGAAACAGACTGTTGTTTTGGGTAGTATCAAAGTGCCAGATGACAAAGAGATTGATGAGTTCTTGGTTGAAGTGTTAGACTGAGATGACATGGAGTGATTTGCCAGTTGGAACCTGCAGTTAATTTCGAGGGTTGAGTCATGAGCAGTAGTTAACTCGACTTTCAGTCTTGAGTTCACTCGCTGATTTCACACATGCTTATCGCTTCCTTGGAATTATCGTCACAGGAGTTAGGGTTAGGGTTTCCAGTTAATTGAGGGTAGTGTCTAGTTAACTTTGCTTTAAATAAGGATGTGCATGCTTGCACATTGTCCATTTAGGTTAAATGTATCGGTTAACTGATGGTAGCTTTCCAGTTAACTGTATAGTTTACTTTATTAGGGTTTAATAATAAATCTTGCATGCATTGCAAGACTGTAGTTGACTCCAAGTGATTTTAGGGTTCCCTACACCTTGATGTATATAAATAAGAGCTTTGCTCATTTGTAAATAACTTTTGCAGAGAGAGAAATATATGCTGTGCCTACCTTGCCCTCAATATTGCTCTTTTGGTATTTGTTCATGCGTCTTTACTATTATGATTAATTGTTATGCCACATAGGGTTTCATGCAATTATAATGGTGAATTCTTTTCCATAGTTTAGATAAATCTGTTTTGTGTTCAATAAACTTGTTCAAATTGAGATGATAGTTGTGCCCACCTTGCCTTCAAGTAGAGAATCTGCACTTGTTTATCGTGTGTTGTCGTGAACAATAAACTTATTCGGATTGAGATAATAGTTGTGCCACCTTGCCTTCAAGTAGAGAATCCGTATTCAGTTTATCGTGTGGTGTTGTGAATAATAAACTTGTTTAGATTGAGCTGATAGATGTGCCACCTTGCCTTCAAGTTGAGAATCTATACTCGTTTATCGTTTGATAGTCAAAACCTTGCTCCGTTTCCCATGCTCGTTTTCTTGAGGAACTGGATAGAATTAAGTTAAGTTTTAGTACCAGAAAAACCAGATATAGTTAAGGCAAGGGATATAGTTTAGTTTATTTCCATTTGCAAGTACTTTTGTCAAGCACAACGAGGAGCTTCCCCTCCTAATTTGAAGAGCACTCATTGCGTAGTGTGCATAGCTGTCCGTACCAACTCTTACTCCAGAGGTGCTAGTTGTTACGCCAACAAATACTAAATCTGATCAAGATCTTCTTCAAACCCGCTCTGATACCATGTTAGTTTTTAATGATCAGATGTAAAGCACAGAAAATTAATTCAAATATCAACACAATAACACAGTAGATACCCTAGGAAAACCCTCCACTTGAGGGAGAAAAACCCAGCAACAATATATCACTTATATATTGAATGTCAACACAAATTGTCTCCTTTACAAGAGGCCGATATGAAGGCCAAATATAAGCACCACAATCTGATGCAATACAGATACAAACAGAAGTAATTTTTTGATTATAAACTCAGCCTTCAATGAATATAACAATCTGCTCTTCTACAGAATTCACACCAAGAACATCGAACTATCTTGAACAATGAATGACAACACCTCTCTTAGATGCAAAATACAGAATAATATATTTCTCCTTGAAGTTGATCTGCTGCTACAGAATTACCATCTGCTGTAAGTGTCTACTGTAAGTGCGAACTTCTCCTTGATATGCGAATTATAATGATTGAACTTGATGATTAAATGAGAGATCATCACCTTATTGTTGATGGCGATTTTGGCACCACAACAATGCAAACAAAATATTACTATTCTGCTTCTCCTGAAAGAGAAAGGCAACACTCGGATGCCTTAGCTCCCAAGGTCTTTGTAGTTGGGTCTCAACTTTGCTGATGTTACTCAGTGGTCAATGCAACAGTAATATTCAAGGGGCCTGCTGGTGTGAGCTTCTGGATTGTTCTAAGATCAAGCATGAATTTAGACCTACCCTAACCAGGGGTTTTAAAGAAACATAAAAGGATAGATCAGAGCTTTGAAACAAAAAAAGAACAATCGTTCATCCAACCTTAACCAAACTTGTTAACTTCAAAGAATTATAAACTAAAACTGCAGAACAAAATAAACTTGTGATTGACACACAGTCTCATTCATTCACAGTGCAAATTTCAATAACAGATTTTAAGTTACCCTTTAAACAAAACATAAACTAACATTTCATTCCTTGAAGACTTCACAAATCAAATGATCAATTAAGACAAATATCATTCAAGAACACAATATGAAGTAGATTAAACTCTGATTGCTTCTACTGTCAATAATACAGATAAGCAATATATACAAAGCTGGCACAATCACCAGTGTACAGAGAATTTGAGGCTCTAGATTGTTTCCAACTACACTAAGAGAACTTAGAAAATACATTACAGTCCGTACTGAAATCTAATTGCTAACCAAGAAGACAAGAGAGGCTCTCATTACTGAGAATCAAGATGCAACTCTATCTCCTTCTGTTAACTGACTAACTCCTAACAGTTCTAATTCTAAACAGTTCTAACTTTCTTCTAAATCCTTCTAACTTTTTACACAGAGGAAAGAATGCCTTATATACAAAATGTACCAATTTGAATGTGCTGTCCCCTGCACTAGGGTTTACAAAATATCTGCTTCCAGGAGAGTTGGCTCTCAGATCTTTCTGAAGAGAGTCAATGTTGCATTCAATGCAAGGCTCTGCTGTCCATATTGAAAGATAGTTCCGGGGATGACCTTAGATCTTTTTTTTTTACAGCTGCAGTCTTTACTCTCCTGTCCTTGTGTCCACCTTCGAATTCTATTGGGGTCGCCTTGGATACTCAGAATATCTCCATTAATATTGATCTACCTCCTTGCCAGTAGTCACTACAGCTATCCTTATGAGTCACAGTTTCTTCTTTCTTGTTCTGGACTTCCCTGTACGTTGACCGTCCTCTGGAAGCACCATCGGACCTCCCTTTAGATCTGAACTTTTCACCCGAGCCGATCTATCACTTTTGAATCTCAGGAGGCACACATGTCGTTCGCTTGCATTCTGCAGATTTCATTCACAGGGATAGTCAATCGGTCAAACCATCGCCAGTTAGTCCTCTTAGCCTCTTCTGATTGGTCGATCACATGCCACGCCAGATTCCTGAGCAGTCAAGAGCGGTCTTCCTTAAATCGCATGTCGGTGAGACACCATCGGTGTCTCCCCGATGCGATTTCATCTTATAACAGTTATCGGCATAGCACGGACTAGGCGATGAGACCCTTCGGCAAGCTACATAAATCACACCGAGCTCATTTTTATGTCGGGAAGACAGTCCTGCTTCGGGGAGACCTTACCTCGAACTCCCTTCTCTCCCCGCGCTCTTTTTTCTTCGGGCTCGAGCTCTTTTCCCTTTTCGGCAAGATTCTGGTGTAGTTGCTTAGACCTCTCGGCGACTTCCTCTTTTCTCCCCGCTTGCTCACTTTTATCAGCTAGACCAACTCCCTTCGCCGAGACCTTATGGCGAACCCTTGAATCCTTCGCCGAGCTGCGTATGTTTCGGTGGGACACCCATCATTCGGCGGGAACTCCTGGCGAATTCAAAATACTTCACCGAGGGGACAATCCCTTTGGCAAGACCGACGGCCATCGGTGAGACATCTCACCGAATCTCCTTAGCCTTCGGCGAGCTCCTCCTGTCGCTAAGACACCATCGGGTTGGCAAGACATCTTGTCGAACCCGTTCCATCCGCTCAGAGTCTCCCCGAGTTCCTTTTATTTTTCCGAGCTCGAGCCCTTTCACTTCGGTATGACCATCACGAGTCGGTGAGAGATTACCCCGAACTCTGGATCCTTCGGTGATTTTATTCCATGTCGGCAGGACCTCTTGTGGTCGGGGAGACCTTTCCCCGAATTCTCTTTATTCTCGCCGAGCTCACCTTGTCGGAAAGACATCTTACTGTCGCTAAGACCTCCTGGCGAGGATGCAAATCTTTTAGCGAGCTTCTTCATGTCGGCGAGACACTTTGATTCTCTCCCTGAAGACATACTGATAGAATCCCCTCGCGCTATGTCGGTGTGATTGGAGCCGCTCAGTGAGACGTTACCTCGATGCACGTGAGCCTTTGATGTTTACTTTGTTGGTGGTCGGTGAGACATTGTGGACTCGCTGAGACTTCATATCGACGAAAAGACTTCTCCTCGATGGACAATTTTGTTTTTTACCGCCAGTCGCCAGGACCAAAGGATCTCACCAAGACCACATGCCGAATGATGCTTGTTTGGCCGAGGCGTTCACTTATGAGCCGATTGGTGAGGCACAAAACACTCGGGGAGACCCTTCACCGAAGAGATAACTCATGCCGAAGTGTTACCCCGTTCCTTGCTAGTCGGTGAGACATTGTGAAGTCGCCGAGACCTCACCCCGAAGTCAAAATCTCCCGCCAGTATGTATTCTCTTTGTTGTTGATTCGGTGAAGCATTTAGATCTCGCCGAGACCTTTCTCCGAAAGGGAATTTCATGTCGAAGGGAAGCTCCTAGTCGTCGTGAGCTCGACTGATGTCTTGCCGATAGTTGACTGCACATGAATTTCACTCGCTATGACATCTCCGGGGTCTTGCCGACTTTTGCCTTAACTGATTTTTAGGACCAGCTAGACTGAGGCATGTCTTCCAACTGAGCTCCCTTAGCAAATATCATCATGTGTAGGATTTAATCCTGCAAAAGAAAGGTCTGCATTAGTCCTCAGAAGCAAATAAGACATATTATAATAAATCCACCATTGCTTATAATTATTTTACTGAATTCCTAGCAAGAAGAAAACCAACTTAGGTTGAGACAGAACCAAGATTAAATCAGATAGATCAGAAGTCAAAATTAGGAGGAAAACAAAAGAATTCCAAAGATCAAAACAGACAACTAAAAGGGAAAGAAAACAAAAGAAAAAGGGGGGACCTATTTTGTTCCATAACAAAATGGGGTGGTTATGTAAGGCATAACACTTATATTTATACAAATCATTGTGTCTCTTCATGTAGGTCGGCCTCATAAGAAAATAGCAATAATTAAATAAATATAATTTCTTTAATGAGGTCGGCCCTATTTAATTATTCACAATAATTAAATATTATAATATAGAGCCAAGTGAAGCGCCTCTTCACTTTAGTTATCTCAAATAAATGAATAGCCGTTAGGCTATATGAATTTATGTCTTCATTCGAGGCTGGAAGAATGAGCCCGAAGCTGCTATAACATCAACACAACAAACTTTAAGGTTATTTTTTAATCTGTCATTTCCTCTTTGAATTTATGCTTGAATCTGTAGAGTTACAGTTAGGGTGGGCCCTTTTGCCTTGGATCATTTGTACCCACAAACTTTTTTCTTCAATTTGGTTCTAAATTTAGTGTTGATATGCTGTGGTTCTTTTTTTTAGGTTCACATATAGAATAAGATTTGATAATTGCTTGTTTTAATCTTTGATATGACCCCTTTAAGGTGATTATTTCCATCTATTGGGAGCATAGTTCCATGGAGTTTCAAAATAGGGAAAAAGATTTTGGGAGGGGGGGATCAAGGGCCTAAATTTGGGGATGGTGGCTACTGGTGTGTATATACATATAAAATTAAAGTGGCGATTTTGGGGCAGAGCCTTGAGCGATATATATAATATACTAGCTAGCTAGATAAATAAAACTAGAGTTGGGATTTAGGGGAGGAGCCCTTAGTATGGTGGAGGGATAGTGGACCCTCATGGGTGTCTGGGGGCAGTACCCTAGTGGAGTTGAGGGGCAGCATGCCGACTTTCATAATTTTATCACTGTTTTTTCAACTTTTTTTCAACACTAAGTCTTCACTATTTTTGACCAAATCTTCATTCTTTAGATAGCTAACAGTGAAGCTAGAGAATTTGACTAGTCTAAATGATGAGGGCTACATAGTTGAAGATAGGAATCTTGTCATTTTTAAATCTTTTCAAATAATTAAACGACGTCCAAAAGTTAAGATAAGAGAGTGTACATTTGAGTAAACAAAAACAGTAACAGTTGTTTTAGTAGTTTATTTTTCCTTCAATACGATGTAAGTGTTCCTTCTTTCTTCCAAGGTCAATGATTTGTATGTGGCATCATGTTGTCTATTAGTTAAAAGCTTTGACACAAATCAAAATTGTTATCATGGCACATGAAATATTCCGAGCCAAATTTTTTCGATTTTTAACAATTGCAAATTACAACATTACAATCAAGGTACCCGTTAAGGTTAGAAGATAAACCCAAACGTACTAAAGCAACTCTAACCAGTATGGCGCCGATGATGGCGAGCATTGGTCAGAGGATCTAAATTCAAACTGCTAATGCTGAAAGCAACTCTAACCAAGAATGGCGCCGATGACGGCGAGCATATGGTCAGAGGGTCTTCTACTCTAAGTGCCGAAAGGGAACTCAACGTCAAGTATGTGCTACCCAATCCAATGCGGAGTGAGGGGCGACCATATGACGGAGTGATTACAATAACAATGCTTGAAAGAGAAATGCTGAAAGCTGAAAACCACTCAACACCCAGAATGTGCTTGCTAACCCAGAATGGGAGAGTAGCTACCATAGGGCGGAGATTTATCTATTACAACAAGAATTGAAGGAAGAATAAGTATTACAATAACGATGAGCAATAATAAGAACAACTGGTCAGTACTACTGCCAGCTTACAAAGATGTCATAGCCTGCAATATCAAGACTTAAGATGCTCTTTCAAATGCTGCATTCAACAAGGAAGCTTCTGCAAAGTATACAATGAATTCTCAAACCCAACCAGATAAGGAGAATGCAGATTTCTTAAACTGTCATACAAATCTGCACTTTTTGTCATAAAACCAGCAGTCTACAAACTTGAAGAATTGCTCATAACTTCCTCAGATGTTACCCAATTCATGTGAAACAAAATGCAAGGTTCTCTAATGACATAGGCGACCAACACAAGACCCTAAGACTGACCCAAATGATCCAGATTTAATTTACACGAATTCCAAAGCAGTCTCAAGAGGTACGGCCCAGCTGAAAGGTTCGACCTCTATTTAAAAATTCAATTCTTAACTAAAAATTCTGAAATCTGAACTAATGAATCGCCCTTCCTAGACAATGAGATTTATGCAATACCCAGAACACTTTTTTTTGTATTTTTTGACTTACAATTAAAAACATGGATCTGCTGTATTAAATGATGCCAAAATGCTGAAAACACTAATATGCCAAAACAGATTTATCAATGCAATAAGCTAAACACAATGCACGAGCTAAATGCAACTCACAGATAGACTGATCACCACTAGTTGTCTTGCAAACAAGAAGCGATGCCCGAGCTAGGAGGCCTTCATTCCTCGAAGCAAACCCAGATGCCAATTCGGCAGCATAACAGTACTGTAGTCCAAAGATAAGAAATGATGCACAACGCCTTCCTTTTATAACTTCCTGTTGACTCTCGAAACCCTAAAATCCAACTCAAAGCCCAACCCTAGCTCTTTCTCCAAGATGGCGTCCTTTTCTTTTCAAGCTCAATATTGATATTTTAATTAAAATCAATACCTTGATAAATGCGCCCATATTAAGCTTGCTGTGACTTAGGAAAATTCAACATAAATTAAATATACCCTCAATGATGGCGCCACCCTTCAAGTCCACCTTTTAAAATAACATTAAGTTATTTGACTAGGCCAAGGTGATAAAATAACATTTAAAATATAATGTTATTTTTAAGTGAAATAAGCTCAACTCTCCAAAACTGCATTCTGAAGCCTGAAACTGAATACGCCACTTGAGTCAACTGAAGGGAAAAGTCAACTGCCTGAGACCAACCTGCTTATTGCCAAAAATAGAATTTACTAAAAATAGTAAATTCCAGAAAATGCTCTGAATGTCGAGATGAACATAGCACTGCGAAGCTTTCTGAAAACCCAGAAAGAATCCGCCATTGAATCCACCAACTCTGAGCAAAGACCTCCTCAAAAATAGGAAACCCTAATTCTATCTTCCGACTAGCCTTCGGGTTTCCAGAAAAAGGCCAACGGTCTCTCGAAAGATCATGCTCGAGAAGGGGACATTACAGCACAGCGATATTGTGGAGATGAGTGGCAGTTTGGGGGATTTTTGATAGACTTGTGGAAGTACCCAAGCCGTCTCAAGGATGTCCCAATGTCCCCATCAGGGGGGGCATTTCCTCCTTGTTGGTGGTGATGGTGGGGATGGGGTTGGCGGGTGAATGTTTCTTGGTGTCCCTATGCCCGTCCTGGAAACATTTTTTATGGGGGGGCATGTCCCTGTGGAATGCTAGCTGGGAGTGTTTGGGGTTGCTAGATATTTTGAGTCTTAATTTCTGGTATTAGAGGGGTTTTTCAAGGTTGAAGGGTTTCTATCTTCTAGAATGCTGTAATGCAGGAGACTTCTTTGAAGGGTTCTCTAAAATTAAAAAAATTGCAAAATTGTGAGATTGGAATCAGATGGTCTTGGGGATTTTTGGGGTTTTCAGAGTATATTTGAAGTAGTCTGTAGAATTTTTGCCAGGAATTCCAATCAATCTAGTCAACTCCACAATAATTGATGGAATTGGAGTTGGAGGCCCAACTATAATTATTATGATTAAAATGGTAAGGAAATAACCAAAACATTGAAGGATGCAGAAATAATCAAAATAACAATAACTGGAATTGATTATTGTTTACAGTAATAGAATGAATGAAATAATTTAAATAGGTCAATGAGACTGGAAAGCTTATCTGACTGTAATAAGTAATCATAGGAACATAAAAGTGAAAGCAAAGAAACAAGGTAACTAAACATAAAAAGACAAAGTAAAAGCAAATAAATAAAGAAAGAGAGAAAATTATAAATGGTCAACACATTTAGGTGTAATTAACCTTGTTAGAAAACTACTCTCCCACTAAAGCAATGAAGCATGGTGCTAAGGAAGATCAAATTGTGACCTGGAATAAAAAACAATTATGTTTCATAGTCAAAAGACTCAAAACTTCCAACATAAGATCTGATGGTGTTCATCATAAAATTAGCAATGGTAATAGTGGAAAATCCTGGGAGGAAGCAGAGTACCCCTAATAAAACCTCCCTTAATGTTTAAGATTGATACATGCTTGTTGGTAGAGAAGAATTTGGTAATGTTCTCATGCTTCAACAACCTTGTATGTGTGCTAGGGGGGTTTGAAAGTAGTGTCAAAATGAGTACATCCATGGTGTCTAGAATAAGAGTAAGAATGCTGATGTGCAATAGTGGTGGTATGTAAGGATGCAGGATGTCTCACTGCTTTGTCTCCCTCTATTCAGCAGTTTCCAAAGCATATTTAATGTTGAAAACTGCTGTGAATAATTTTTGGAGTATACATAGCAATTCATGTTGCCATGATTGTATAATTCTAAGGTTTGGAAGGCAGGTACAAAGAAGTCCGCAATGGATAAAGAGAAAGCACCTGTAGAGGAAAATCCTTACGCAACTGCCTTAAGCTTAGAGGAGAATGATTGCTTATTGGGATATAAGCTAAAACAAAATCCTTTATTTACCAACAACAACAATGAAATTCAGAAGAACCTAATAGCTTTGGATAGTGGTCAGAGACTAAATTTGCTAGTTATTTCAGATCTTCAACCCTATTAATTGGGCTGGATTAATCAAGGAAAGGAAATTTACATTACACAAAATGCTGGTTTAAATATGGTATTCCATCTTTCAAAGATGGGGTAACATATGATGTGGTTTCATTGAATATATATGTTATTTTTTCAAGTGAATTCATGCTTGGGAAACAACAGGATATGTATGGTGCTTTGCTGCAGTGATGACAGTCTCTGGATTATATGCTGAAAAGGATAAAATCTCATAAATAAAAGAGGCCAGAAAGCTGAGTTTGTGCACTCAGAATTTCATTCTACTAATGAGAAGGACCAATGAATTGGTGTCAATGCAAGCAGTCCTATCAGGCAAACATATTACCTCAATTTTTCTGTGATTCTATAGAGCATAAAAATGCATGCCTTTTAAACAAAGATTTATTTAATGAACTGATTTAGCTGTCAATGCACTTGTCCATATAATGTGTTTTGAATTCTGGGTTCTCCCTTGCTCAGTGCCCCTCTTTTGTAATTCTCTATGGAGAAAGAAGAAATAATGAGAAAGACTGTTATTTGATGATCACAAAGATCATTTATGAAAATTCATATTTGAACTGAATGCATGTCGGTTTCTCACAACTTTGCTATTATTTGACAAAAGTATCATTTACAACTGCTTAGTATAATTATCTCTGTAACTCGGCTCATAACTATCCTCATATTGTATATTGGAGAAATATTTCCCATTGATATGGAACAATGATGGACTGGACAATAATCAGTAACAAGAATGAATGTCAGAATGAGAAGGAACGAAGGATTGATTGCATTACCTTAATTGCATTCCATTAATGAATGATGCATGTTTATAGTCACAATTAGTGATACAAATGACTTCTGATGATCTCAAGGATATTTTATGAAACTCCCTATTCCAACTAATGCATGCAATTGTTGACAATCTCTATGCCAATGCATGTAACTCCCTATTGCAACGATCTTTGTAATTATCTTTGTAACTATCTTTATATTTGTATGTAAGGGTTTTAGCACACCCTACTAAGTTTATCTAGGCTAATTGTGCTGAGAGGCATAACTACAATGGCAGCAAGGGTTGGAGTGTAATGGTGTGTGTGTGTTAACAAAAACTATTAAAAAGCCAAAAAGGAAAATGATAAAAACTAAAACACAGCCTATATATAATAATAAAACTAATAAAAACTAAAACACAAGTAATATATATTTGAAAAACACTACATCCCACAAAATTAAAATATAAATATAAATATTAACACATGAAGTGAACATTGTTTAGATAAATATTAAAAATAATATTCATATAGAAAATAAAAGAACTCTTCGAATAAATTTTAATTTTGAAAACATATCAATAAATGTTAGTTTTATTGTATTTTATTTAGTGAAGTACATATTTATTTATCAAATTATATAAATAAAATAACTCTTCAAATAAAAATAAAGTAAATAAAGAAAGAACAATGTAAATTAATAATTTTTTAAAAAAATTCTAAAGTAAAACTAGCATACCTATCTTTAGTAAAATCTATCTAAAAGACACCAAGAAATTTGATTCTCAAGGCACCTATTCTGCTTTAATGAAAAATCTAATAGAAAATAGTTGCCTAGAGAATGATATCTCTCGGTGTCATTTATGTAGATTTTTCTAAAGATTGGTATGCTAGTTAAAGAAATGCATTCAACTAAAGCATAAATTAACCTAGATAAAGGAGCTGGGGTGATCATTGCCATAAATGTAAATAAATTCAGAAATCAAAATAATTGAATATGAAACTTAGCTTGATAACTAATGTTGCCTTCATTTTGCCGATCCCATTTTTATTTGTTCTTTTCGCTTATGTTGGCTGGGAATTCTAAAGTGTAAGAGACCAGGTGTCTCTCAACCCAAACCCTAACTGCAAATACTGATTTTTGATAGTTTTATGTTTTTTTGTGTTTTTGATGGGTTTTTGCAATAAACAGGAAAGCTGCGATTTTGCTCTAAAAATGCTTAAAAATTCATAATAAGTCTAAAGACAATAAATATGCTTTGATACTGCTCAGAAGATGTAGGCGCATATCTTTATTAAGTTTCCAGAGCACATACAATATATAAAATGAACATATGAAGGAAATACAACTTTATTTCAATGGAACCTGATTTTCTTGCAGCCACCAGAAGATAGGTAAGAAATGTACAGCCCAAGACAGAAAGCAAACTCCAGACTCCAGATCCCACGCCCCAAGCTTCAGAATACATAGGCGTCCATATTGCAATAGGCAGAAGACCTCAGATGAAGGCGTATCCTCCAGATGAAGAAGTACGGCCCTAGCTGGTACAAGAAAGTACGGCCAACCAGCAACATTCAATATGGTACGACTTTAATAAGGAAGTGCCAGATCTCTGTGTAACAATCTCAAATGATGCGCCACCAATAACTGATGAATAACCTCTGATAGAATCTTCCTGAATCGATCAATAAACTCAACTGCAACTTCTGTGTGAAGTCACCAAGTAGACAATCTTCAACTGGTATTGCACAGCCTCAGTATGTCAGATCTTGAAGAGGTATCGTTCTTCAAAATCAATCGTCTGCTGAAACCCTAGGTTTTGCAAACTTCAATGCTCAGAGCAAAAAGAAGACAAATTGAATAATCATAACATAAGAGTTCGATTTGTCTTGGCAGTCAATATATACCCCTCTTGAGAAAATTCGACCCAAGCTCCTTTTAATAATCATTTAAATAAAAATGATTAAATACGCCTTTTTTCAACTTAGGAAAAATAATAAATAAATGGCGTCCCTTTAATGAATAAATAATTATTCATTATATCAATTATTTCACTTTATTATAAAGTACAAAAATTACTTTATAATACGCCATTATCAAAAATTTAAATAAATTAATAAAGTGACTTTAATATAAAGTCAAAATATTAATTATTCAATAATCATTAAATGCTCCGTCATTTCCCATCTGACCAACGAACTGATGAATTGGGTCGAATCTGAGCTGACTAGCTGAACCAGGTGCCCTGCCAAAAATAGCAGCTTCCGCCTGCTTGACTTACTAAAAATAGTATCTGAAAAACCTCTCAGAACGACTCTGCGAAGGCCCAATCCTGAATCAACTGAAAGAATGAAGCTCCTGAACACCGGGTAACTGCCTCAATTGATCCTCTACACACATCTGTTAGCCTACGAGGATCGAAATAATAGGCTAACCACATATCCAGCTGCGTTGACTAGGAAGGGGACATCACATAAAGGTTGCGAAACTCTTATCGACCTCCAACAAGGTTCTCAAAACCTTTGAAGTTATCTTGTCTTTCGAATTGTGCATCTTTCCTTTGGTTTCGACTTTCTTCGTTGGTTTTGAAACCTATGTCGGAACTCGACGAAATTCTCACAACCCCATTGGTCGCCGACAAGGTTCTGAGAACCTTATTAAGCCCTGACCACTCTTTATTCTAAAGAGTTTCGGAGTGTGTTTTTCTTTCTTATCGGCTTTTCGACATGGTTTCAAAACCTCCATTGACATCCAATAAAGTTTTCACAACCATGTTGGGACTTGATAATGAACTCACAACCATTTACAAAGGAAAATTCCAAGAGCTTGTAAGTTCATTTTCGACTATAAAAGGAGGTTTCAAAACGACTTTCGGCACTATACAAGTTTTTTGAAACTTACGAGAGTGTCAATCGATAATATAAAATCATTATTTTAAATTTGGCAACGCAAAATATTGCCTGAAGGAAAGCCTAAATGCACCTACAATTAATGCTTGCCATGAATGCTCATTTGACACACCAAAGTAGTAAATACAAACACTTATAAGGGTTTGAGTTGCCAAAAAGGCTCATTTTAGCAAGCATTCGAAGGTCAATTCACAGAAGATAGAGGAGCAAAATAGTGAAGAACACGTAGAAGGAAATTGCAATATTCAAATTTGTTAAGGTATAGTGAATTTCTCCCTCTCCTAGCTTGCTACACGTCATAAAGTAATTTAAACGGAATTTTAATAAGCTCAAAGATGGGAATATGACTCCTTTGCTCTCAGAATTCCGCCAAAATTATTTCTCGAAAATAGATCATCTCTGTGTTCACTTAATTTTGGTCACCATGAAATACAAGTATTTGGGCTATGAGCACTTATCCGGTTTATCAAGTATTTTGCCAAAAAATGGGAATACGAAGCTAGGGCGTATTAATTTGAATGATTTTTGGGAAAGAATTGGTAAAGAGGATAGATCCTCAATAATACAATGATTAATAGAGAGCGGATTGCTACAAGCAGCAACTTTTCTAGTAGCAATACAGTGCACAAACTTGGTAATTGAGTGCATAAACCACTATGATTCCAAGACAAGGGAGATAAGAATGAATGATAATAGGTTGATTATCAAGGTAAATAGAGAAACCTTTGTCTCATGCCTACGATTACTTAAGAGGGAAGCATATATAGACTTCAATTTCATCCTTTCTCATCAGTGTTTCCATGAAAAGAACATTGTGTAGGAATGTGATCGCTCGAGAATGGTTTGCAACCCTAAAGAAAGTCAAATCTCGGTTGCCTAAGAAGTTGCATTGGTCTCATTTTGCAGATGATATTTTGGACACAATAGTCCTCTTATACCAACTTAAAGGTAACGAAAATGCCCATGATTTTGAAGACTGGATGTATTTCTTGATTCAAATAATTATCCATGGTGAACAATTCCTCGACTTGGCCCAACTCATTTGTGATCAAATGCACTAAATGATGGTCCAATTTCCACTTAAAAGGTCCTTTTATGTCTTCCTATTTATTCTATGCAATTGCATGCACTAGACCATGGTTGGGTTCACGACCAGTAGAAGTCCATGAAACAATCCAGATTTATGGTTACTATACTCAACTTCAATTGGAAAGGAGTTTTAGGAGTTTCAAAAGAGTAAACAATGCATTTACTATGAGGATGGTGAGAGAAACGCAAGGAGATATGGGTTTGTGGATCTCCCTAGAGGCTATCTAGTTGATTAATACATATGGTAGCTATTTCTTACAATTCTAGAGATTCACCTACATTAGGATTGGAGGATTCAATGGACTTCCTTATAAACTACCCAAGTATGTTAAAGATAAATTTGTTCTCATTGAAGTATGCAGGCAAATAGCTGTAGTGAACAAAAGATGTCAAGAAAGAAAGAAGGCAAGAATTCAATTTCCTATCGGCCTCGGTTATTACTCATGTAAGTCTATGTTTGATGCCCTCAATATTGAGAAAGACTTGGTAAAATTCTCCATGCAATTTTATGAAAGAAGATTTCCCTTCAATAGCTAAAACTTTATCAAGAATAATCTGCAACTGGGACCAAGCTTCCACCACATCCCACATTTGGAAGATTATTGGGCAGATTGTGTTGATGAGTACAAAGTTAGAAGGAGAAGCTGGATGAGACTATCCTTGAGGCAGATTGTAACTTTCAAAGTGAATTGGGATGTCTCAAGTATTGAAGATGATGAATCCAATTTGATAGATCTGATTTTTATTAATCATGTGCAGACGCAAGTGTCAATTGATTGGAGTATAAAGAAAATTGAAAACATTGGGGCCAAAACAATAGTAGTGCTTAAACAGACCCAAGATTGGGTAGCAAAGAAAACTGCAGAAAAATCTAGTGCAGTGCCTCAAAAAACCCAAGGCATTTCGAGTTAGACAAAGAGAAGTCAAGCGTAGTCTCCCTCTACTTCACACCCATCTTCTTCTACTCAAAAATCACTTTCAGGATGGGAAGGGGACGATGATGAAGATCCTCTGGAGAAGATAATCCTTTAGAAAACTTGTGAAGATAACACACAAAAGAAGACTTAGAGAGGGAAAGAACCAAAGAAGGAGTCAATAGAAGAAGAGACTGTAGATGTACCTTCATCTCCATCTCAGGCAAGTGATTCTTCCCCTTCTCATGCCTCACATAATTCTTCTCAATGAGATGTGCCACAAAGTCCACCGAATAGAGTAAGCCCAACCTCTTCTTCTTCTCCTGAAATAGAAATCTTTTTTACTCCTCTTAGGAGAGCTCTACATTTTGCTTCCCCTAGTACCAAATCAATTTCAACGCCTACCTTCTCTTCTTGGCTAGAACAAACTCTTTCCAAAAAGAGGGAAACAATCCAATCGAGCCTTCATGACAAGGACGTTATTGGCCACTTCAGAGAACCCCAAAGGCTAAGAAGTTAAAAACCACATCTAGGTTAATGGAAGACGACACAGGGAACATGTATGTTGAAGTGGCACTTCCCTCATCACAAAAGGATGCAAGCCAAGCAACTGCTAGTGATTTTAATATCATGAAAGTTAACTTGGGGCCTTCTACCAGAGATGGGGATGTCCATAATTTTCAGGTGACGACTGCTAAACTAGTGGAAAGGACAGCCATAGATTAGCAAACCAAGGATGAATTGAAACAACAGGTGAAAGTTTTAATCGAGTGTTCGAAATCATTAAGTGATCCCTCTTCTCAACCAGTAAGTCAAATTGACACCTCCTTTGACCCAAGTTCATCTGTTGGAAGATAAATGGTCAGTAAGTTTCATAAATAAAGATCTTATGGAAAAGGCATAGAAGATTGGGTTAAAAATATCGTGGTTAAAGGAATTAAATTTATCCAAGAGGTGAGAAAGATCTGCAATGACATTGAACTGCTGAAAAAGGATATTGATACTGAGATTGTAAACACTAAATGTGAAGAATCTCTGTGGCAACAAGCAGATGGTGACTTAAAAGAAATCGTCGATCTGGGTATGGATAAAATGGTAGCAAAGAAAATCTTACAGGATGTCAATGACACTCGATGCTTTATGTGGAAGAAGAGTATAGAATGGAAATTCACCTTCTTGAAGCAAAACATTATATAACAAAACAAATTGATAAAAGTATGCAACCAAATCAGATCTAACATTCAAAAAGATCTATTGAGTTGGTGTAAATTAGAGAAAAGATGGAACAAAAGATGGAGTTGAATCATTGGGAACGGCTTCGAAAAAATGATCGAAAAGTTGTTCAGTGAACAAGCATTTTGTGTAGAGAACATAAGGAAGATAGCTTATGATCGATGCCGCTTTGGTACATTGTAACGATCATCTGACAAATTTTGCAGCCAAGTTGGATCAAATCAAAGGCAACAAGGCTCTATGGAAATTGAGAACTAAGAATGTTATTATTCCACAACACAGTGAAATACCAATGGTGACTAAGGCATTCAAGGATTACAGAGCCAGGTGTGTGGCCCAATCATCACAAAGGGGAGACAACGATGTTGACTCAGCAAACGCGCCACCTCATATAGTTTATTTAGCCGATGAAATTATTTCAAAACTTTTTGAGTTGTATAATGTAAGTCTTTTTGAAATATTTTAAAAAGACTTTTAAATATTCAATTTTTCGGTTACTCGAGAGGTTTTTAAATACGTAATCAAAGATTTTCCAAGGGGGAGGATTGTTTTTTGGAGACACTCGACAAGGAGGAAGCAATAGAAATAAAATTTTGCCAATTTTGGGAAAGTTTGCTAGTGTGTGTGCTTGCTGATTTTAAATATTTAGAACAAGAAATCCATTACCATCTGTGTGCTATAATAGATTTTAATATTATCATTCTTCTGTGTGAGTGTGGTGATTAATTCTGAATATTTGATTTTCTCTTAATTGGTCAATTTCATTAAAGAATTTTTTCACTCCTCGAGATGCTTATTTAGCCTATGTTCTGAATATTGTTTTGAGGGATTTATGTTCGCAAAGTATTAAATTCTTAAATATTTTTGAATCTTTTGGTTTGGATAAAGATTTGAGACGCCTTTCTTGCTTTCTGGTCAAAAGCATACCATCAGTTTTATTTTCAAAAAAGATAAACTAAATCTTACGAGGGAGCTGTACCTCCAAAATTCAGAGGGAAGTTGATAATTATACAACTTACCCAACTTTTGGTGATGATTCTCTTTATTAAACAGGGCATCTAGAGTCGAATAAAAAGAAATACAAAGACAAAATCTGTCAACCAACAGCTAATAACGGAGAAATGACATGCCAAATGTCAGTAACTGATTTGACTTGGTTTTAGATTTTTATCTTTGTGACAACGATCTTTGATCTTGAAAATAAACAGTTTGTTGTTGTGGTTCACCTCCATGCTTGGGACTTGGTCTCTACAAGCGTGGAGCTGATCTGATCAAATCTGGGCTGATTTAATTCGTCTGTCTTATTTTTGATATCCAAATTGACTTAAGGGCTAGTTGTGTATATAAACACCATTGGAGAATTTGTTGATCGCAAGGTTCATGTTCTCCTAGATTAGACCCCTAGATGGATTGGATTTATGACTCTGAATGAAAGTATCAAAGACAAAATGCAATTGTGCAGTGGGTGTAGGATGAAGTGATTTCCTATGTAAATGCAGTTAGATTTGTTTTATCCATCTTCACAAATTAGAATCTAGATGTGCTCAACAAGTCTTTACATGATTTTCAAATGAATAAGTGAATGTCCTTAAATACGACAATCAAGCACACAAATCAACATACCACGCGCTGCAGTTCACAACAGCTTGTGAAGTGTTGGCAACAAATTAATTTAAATTTTGAACTTTAAAAGTGAAGGGCTCAGATCCATGATTGTGAAAGTGGCCTAGGTAAAGTCTGCACTTGTGGATCTGATCAAATTTGGTGAAAAATATGATTAGGGATCATGAATGTGGATCTAGGGATTAAGGGTGGAGCCATTAGGACATGTGATGTCGTGAGCCAATTTCATGCACAATTATGACACTTGTAAGCTGAATATCCATTTATAACAGTCTAATCAAGGTGGGTCCAAAATATAAGGGAAAAGGGCATGAGTATGCAATTTTCACCACTACAATATTATATTATTGTGGAATATTTGCTCGTTGTTCCTCCAAATACATAAAGAATTGAACTCTTAATCCATGCAGATGAAATAAGAGAAGCTCAATGGTAGAATCTAGATGTTATTGACACTAAAGTTAATGCTAACGTGAAAGATTTACTAGAAATTTTGAAGGAAGCCTTGTAGGAAGTGTATACAAGGAAATTAGAATAAACAAATAAAGCTTAAAAAAATGAAATTCAAAACACAATTACTCTATCTGTGCAAATGACTGATTGAGTGCTTAATGGACGTGCTCGTGATGCCATTGATATGTGGGTGCTCATTTCGTCAGCATAACCATAGCATTCTATGGATGATAAAATTGACAATGTTACTTTGCATTGAAGATTGGTGATGAAAAGGATGGATGAGATGCAAATTTATTGATTTTTGGAGGAAAGAATGAATGGCCTAGATTAAATCTCGGATCATGAGTTTGATCCAAGATTGGTGGAGCTGATGAGGAGAGGTGGCAAGCTTATTTGAGTTGCAAATTATTTTAATTTTTATTAATTTTGTGATTATTGAGTTAGCTCATTTGATTGATTTGTTAACTCACTTAATTGATGAGTTAATTTGCATGATTGGTGGGTAGGACTGAGTTAATGAATTGCATGGAGGACTTAAGCGGTTTGATTGAGGAGCTGATTGAGTACATGGAGGAGTTAAGTGGTTTGATTGAGGAGTTGGCTGAGTTGCATGAGGAAGTGAACTGATTTGACTAATGAGTTAACTGAATACGTTGTGTGTGGATTGAATAGATCGGTGAGTTAACTATTTTGGTTGAATAGTTTACTCATGAGGTGGACTTTCTGTATTTTAATGTAAAATATGAGGTGGATTTTGATATTTTATTTAACTATTTGATGGATAATAGATGGATATTAAGAATTTAATTTATTTATTTAAATGTGAGAAACTAATTCATTTTAATTAAATAATAGAGAATTGTTTAATTAAATAATTATGAACTAACGATAATGAATAATAAGATGGTAATGGATATTAGAGGATAAAATTAATAATATAGTGGTAGCGGAAGTGAGATTATTTTAGCTTCTACATGAAGAATTTCAACAAAGGATCAGAAAGTGGCTCAAGTCGTAAACAGACACAAAAGATTGATGTCCCCATACTTCTTCATTGGTAATATTGCTTCTCATGTCTCTCAAATGCTTCTTGTTATCCTTATACTGTCAAACTAAGATAAACATGTGATGACTCTTGACATTGTGGTGCTCTTTTGGTATTCCTTTTCGCTTTCTGCAATGAACTAACATGTTTATTGTGGATTTGTAAAAGGTTGAAGTGTTGTTAGGTTATATTCCTTACAAATAACATACTTAATTTTGCAGTTAAAGAAGTGCTCGTAGACCTGAAGCCTTTATTTTCAGAAGACAAGTTGCTGTTATCAATTGCAGCAGGTGTCAAAATTAAAGACTTGGAGGTTGGTGTTATTGTTTGTTGGCTTAAGGTTTCCTGTTAATGCTCCTATGTACAGTACATGAGGATACATAATTGTGTTCTTTAGGCATATTAAAATATGCATAAAGAAGTTGTTTTCTGCAAAAGAAATCAAATTTAGAGAGCTTATTTTAATGTCTCATTGGCAGTTTCTCTAGTAATTGTCCATTGTAACACAAAAAACATTTGAAGTTTATTTTCCCATGAGTTGAGTTTGTGCACAGTGTTCAGTTTGTCTGGACTTGATATGTTAATTAAAATGGATGGTTGTGTGCTTGTTTGCATGCTTCTAGAAAGCACTTGAAGTGCTGTCTATTTTGTAATTTACTAAGCGCAGCATATGTGGACTTAATTAAAAGAAATGATTTTGGATACAATCCTTTATTGTTGTTTATAATTTTCTGAATGTTACTTATTCTTTTCTAATTGTTTTAGGATTTACAGCTTTGAGATATATTTTTGTTGGTTTGAGATTTACTTAGTTGGGGCTTCACAAGCGAATCGGTTAAAGTTACCCACCCTCAATAAAGCTCTGGAAAATGATGAACTCAAAAATATCCAAATGATTCAGTTTTGGTAAAAAATAGAGATGTATCCATATATGGCATACTTCAATTAGACACGAAAATAGACTTTATGCTGGATTGAAACAGGAACCATGAACATACATTATTATATGGTATTTAATAATCCCTGAAGGATGAAGTCTATAAATTGGCAGTAGATAGTTAGCAAATTGCTATTATATAATACAACATACACACATGATTTCAAAATACAAGCCACATGTGATATAAATTTATGATACAGAAATTGCACACATACTGTACAAAGAATTATTTGACCATGCTTTTTTGGAGAACATACCAGACTGTTGAACTTGATGACATCCACATATAGATAGCTTAGTTGGTCTTGGGTTGATTAGTATTACCAAGTAATCTGTTATTTTAAGTTGTATCAATGCTTATAATTATATATCATTTTGATAACGAAGAGGTGTCATCAATGGTGTGACCTTTGATGATCATGTTCCTCATTTTTTTTTACTTCTTTGGCATTGAAACACCATCATTCAATAGCAATTTGTAGCAGACTTGTGCATAATATTGCTTTCTGTTATATTTGATAATGCACTGTCAATGAAGCTATAAAGAACAGTTCAGACCCTATGCATGTAGCAATTCATAGCTGTTATTTGCATTCACAACAAGCTTTTGCATACTATTGGAGCTGTTTTATTACTGCTGTTATATCTGATACTATACTTTCAATCTAAGCTATAGCGAATACTTCAGACCCTGTGTGTTTACATTGGGGAACGTGAAATAGCAGCATAAAAAAGTTGGATGCCATTACTCATGGACAGTAGTTTTGGTATTGTCAAGGCAGCAAGAATGCACCTAAGAACAGACAAACAATCAGGAAAAAGATAAGGGATGTGAGAAGATCCTCAAGGTCTTGGAGGGTGTTGGTGCACAGAGTTTTAAGTCCCTAATTCTTTAAAGGTAAACTTCTTTTGAGCGCTAGGGGTGTCAAATTCAGTGAGGAGGACTTCACACTTATGTTCAAGCAGGGCAATTTTGGGCCAATGTACTAAGGTAGGTAAGACATTCAACTTTTGGCTCTACTAAACCAAAGGGGGCTTCCCTAAGGTGCTATTTAGATACAATTACAAGTAATGTACATGTACTTTGCCACAAACCATACCCAGTGCATAGTATATTCCTATTTAGGTAGTCACTTTGTATCTGTATGTTGGTTTGATATTAGATGAATTACCACACAAAGTGTCAAAGGATGTGTTCTTGATAGCCCCTAATGCTGTTATACACATCTAGATATGGCAGGGGGTGAGACTAATTACAACACAATATTGAATGATGTTTAGATTCGTTTGTTTGGGTGTGTTGAAGTGATGGGAGGTTGAGCTTGAGGCAGGCAGGTGTCTATACCTAGCTGGGGGAACAGAGTCTGAAAGTTTCATACCAAGGATGTAATAACTGAGATCCTTTTGCAATGGTTTTTCTATCGTTCTTACTTTGCAACCTATTTTTCCATCATACTACAAATGAAAATCTGCGAAATATATATCATTCAATGCATTTGAGCTGCATCATGGCCACCCGCAATTGTAGAGGTGGCCCATACCTACTTGCATCACTATCGCATGGCCTTGTACTTGAAAGCATGTTGAAATCATTCTTTGGTTGTGTTCATCCTTGAGCTCTTTGATGACCTTTCAGGTTGTGCTTGAGGATAAATAACATTGCAATTGATTTCTTGTGAAAACTTAGTGGAGGAGTGGACATAACCAATGTGGAGTACAATGCGAGACAAGGCCCGTGAAATTTGTTATATGAACAACTAGGATTGGAGCAAAGATCCTTGGGAGCTGCAAATTCACCTACCTCATTAATGGCGACATGGCTGCCATCCTCCATTACTGAAAGTGCATTTGATCCACACCCTTAAGATTGAACAATGTTTTTTTGGGCAGGAAAATTTGATTGGATAGTTGCAAGGTATTATTGGGTCATTAATGGTGGTTCTAGAACAATTTGGAAGAGGTTGGAGCAAACATGAGGCATTTTGGAGGCTTTGCAGAAATTCGATGGGGAATTGGACATGAGAATAGGATATGGGATTTCGGGCTAGGATTGGATTTTTGAAGTGGATGCAGGTATGAAGGTTTGGAAGTTAGGTTGACCTTTGCAATAGGAAAAATGAGTGAGAAAGGCTAAGGAAAGTCCTTGTAGGAAAACAATTTGGAAGTGGATGTTGGAATAGGATGAAGCGATTGGATGTTGGACATAAAGAAGTCTAGGTCCATTAGGGAAATCTGCAAAAGGGAAAAGGGGAGAGGAATATGAATTTGTTGGAAAAACTTGTGAGACAGGATAGAGGGTGTGAATGTGAGACAAATGTCCACATCCACCTTAAAAGTCCACAAGGGTGGAAAGAATGGACAAATAAGGATTTGTAGAGATTGGGAACAAAATTGAATAGGAGGATGGGATGAGGGAAGAGGATTAGGGAATTGTCTTGATAGACATCAAAAGTCCAAAAATGTGGGTGATGAAAGAATGTGGAAAAGTGGGGGGGAATTGGATTTCAGGACTAGATAACAAAAATATCCAGATCCACTTCGAAATTCCACATGAAGGGGGAAGTAAGTGAAGCATGGAAAATGTGGGAAAGGAGGAGAGAACTAGAGGACGTAGAAATGTCTAGATCTAGGTTGAAAATCTGCAAGCGATGATCAAGAAGAGAAGCGAAGGGATGAAGGAAGTGAAAGGATTTTTTTGGAAAATTTGATGTGGAATTGGCTATTGAATGTGGATGTTTGGCTAGGCATGAAAATGTTCGATTCCACAACCAAAGTCTGCACACTCATAAAACCACAAGAAATGATCAAATTACTCTTAGACTTGGGGTTCTCTCATATTTTTGCAACTTCAATCACATGACATAAACTTGGAGGATAGCAAGGAACAATGTAGAAATGATTTCTACCAAATGAGCCCATTGGAAAGTTCTTAGGTCAATTATCAATAATGGGTTAGGCAAGACAAGGTGCACAAAAGGGAGTTGGACATAGGAAAGTTCGGACATAGTCAAATGAGGTGCCAATAGAGGGAAATGCATTCTATTGATGTTGACATAAATTAGATACTCATGTTAGAGGTAGAAGTTGAATTATTATTGACATAATTGGACAACTACCAATATCCTATAATTGAACTTGAGATTGAAGACATCAGTTGCCAAAAGGATTTGATGGCGATTGTCTATACTCATTGGTATGAGAAACAACAATCACTTAGAACAATTAATTGTCCACAAAAAAGACAAATGAGAGGTAAACAAAATGTTACTTTTAAAAAAACAAAATGAACTCAAAAGTATCTTTGATCTCCAAACTTGCTAGATTTGGTGGTGAACACAAACAAAATTTGACAACACAATGCTTGAACATAATACTCTTGAAAAGCCAACTATATAGCTGAAGATCAGGCAACATTAGAATACTTGTTTATAACGTTGCAATACTATGCAAGTATGTGGTTTGACCTTAGTTGTTGGTTTTGGTACGGGGTCAGGATGGGTATGGGATTTTGGTATGTTGGTACGACAATTTTTTTCTTCTTGGGTATGGTTGTATATACATTATATATGTAAAAAAATTAAAAAATATATAAAATTGCAAATACATTTGATCTTTGATAGTATGATACTTCATCATTGATCAATGATATTATGATAGTCATAAAGATAATTGTCTAAGTTGTTAGTTTTGGTCTCCATTCCTAGACCCCCTCATTGTAATCAAGTTTTTTATGTGATAATAGGTCCCAATAACTAGTGGGGGTTGGGAGTGGAGGCCTTGATGAGGTTGAAGGTTAGCACCCCTCATGGGGGTTTGGTGGCAATGCCCCTAGTGGGATTGAGGGGCAGCGCCCCTCATGGGGGTTTGGGGGCAACGCCCCCAGGGTTGAGGGGTAGCACCCCTCGTGGGGGTTTTGGGGCAACGCACCCAACGGGGTTGAGGGGCAATGCCCCTTGTGGGGTTGAGGGATAGCACCCCTTGCGGGGTTCGGAGGCAATGCCCCCGGCATGTTCCTTGTTGCGATACAGGGTGGGATCGAGGGGCAGAGCCTGCGTTGTCAAGCCCAAATTTATGGCCTTTGAAACCACACAAACCTTCATGGTGCACGCCAATTTTATCTTCAAAAGCACTTTTTGCATTTTTTTTAGTGTTTTTTTATTATTTTTTGCCACCCGCAAGGTGCTAGCATTTGCAAGAGTGCTTGGGAATGCGATGCCCCGGGTTCCTTGGGTACTCCTCCGGGTGCTCCCGAATTGGGACGCTCTTGGAGCGGGCACGGGAGCCCAATTAGGAGAACCCAGTAACATAGGGTTTGACTGATTAAAAACCCAAATAACCCCCAAATTAGAGTTCTAATTTTTTTGAACAAAATGTCATAGTTTAGCATGCCACTAATATATCTAATTTGTTTTAAATTTATTCTAGAAATAAGATTTTGGTGATGTCAAACATAAAATATAACTCATTGCATAGTTGATAATTGATCTTGTCAGAGTGATGTATATTATGCTACCAAAAAGCAGCTTATAAAGTGATTTTTTTGGCACTTTTCAATCAATATTGTTTGAAATCAACATACCTTAGGGATGCATCCTTGGGGGTTTTCCAATGTACCTCCATCTGGGTACATTTTTGGGACAAGGTGACGGGGACAAAATGTCTCCTCTCCACCTTCATGCTGCAAGAAAGATTGGAAATGCCCCTAGGATGTCTCCCCGATCTGGGGGATGTTTCCTGGGATGTGCCCCCCTCAATAACAAGGTTTTGCGGATGGGTTGATGTACCTGTGATGCCCCTTGCATATCACTTAATGACAGTAAGAAAAGACTTAAAAGAAGAATTAAAAAACCCTAAATCCCAATGGCCTTAATTTGGGCTTGGTGGTGGGGGCTTCACCCTTCAATCCCACTCTAGGGACCCCACAAGGGGTGTTGCCCTTCATCCTCGCTAGGGGCTGCTAGACCCTTGCTCTAGTTTTGTTTTGTGTTTTGCAAGGTTGAAAAGCATTGTTTTTTTCTTAAGTTTCTCTAGATTAAATTCCGAGTAACTGAATTCCATTCATACTTTTGGTTTGCTGAGCCACTCCCGATTCTGAGTTATGCTACTGTGATATAAACCATAGATTGGAAACTTGCTGAGTATTTGCAAGAAAATGTAACAACTGAGTAGCTCGTCCATCTGCTTGCCTATGCTGAGTTTTTGTTGATTTTTCCTGAATTTAATTATTCTCTTTTAATTTTTAAGTTTTGTAGAATTTCAATCAAAATCCAGTCTGCTGAGTTTTGTCAAGTCGCGAGTTTTAAAATTTTGATATAAACCATTTTGATTTATCTTTAATATTTATGATTTGACGATTCACATTAAATTATCAATTATCATCCGTGTTCTCAATTTTGTTGTTTTCAATTTTGGTCATTGCGTGCATATTGTCCCTCTTGTGAGTTGTGGTCAAATTCTTGTTTTTCTGGGTTACAAATGTTGTATTTGTCATCTCTTGTCAATGTGTTTGCAACTATGATGTAGGGTTCGTACCCGCAGGCCCCGAACTTGGTTCGGGTACGCACCCGGTTTAGGTTGGTCTGTAGGTTCGTGCTGGGTACGCACAGTGTGCGCGCCTAGCACTGTGGGTTTGCTAGGGTTCGCGGGTGCGCGAACCTTGGCGAACCCACAGTGCTGGGTGCGTACCCTGTGAGTACCCAACACGAACTTGGGCAAACCCGGGCGAACCCATGGGCCAAGTTAAAAAAAAAAGGCCCAAACTTGATTAAAAAACATTTTTAAAATTTTTTTTTTTCCTCCTAACCCTAAAACAGCATTGATCATTTCATAGTATGATACTTGATCATTGATCATTTCATAGTGATGATTTTCATTGTGATAATTCAATGTGTAATGCAGATGCAAATCTGGGAATCAATACTAAGCCATTCCAACTTTCAAATATGATTGATACACAATAGATAACTGCTCAGAAATTAATATCAGACCTGTACATACTCAGAATAACCAACAAAGAGCAGATAACAGTATTCCAAAACTATGCCAGACCACAGCGATACAAACTGAGCTTATATTTGCAGTAGATAAATTACATACAACGACCAGAATTGACAGCAACCTCAAAAATTTGCAGTAGATAACAGTACGACAGATAATCAGCATTACAACATTACTATCCACTCCATAGATACTAACAGTAAATCTGATAACCCAAATCTGAAACATACTACTCAATATTGGACTGAGTTTACCAAGCATATTCAGACTTATTGCAAGAACTTCCTGTGTTCTGTTTAGAGCTGATGTATGAAGTTAATCCTCAGAAAATTAACAGCAGATAGAAGAAAGTCTGTACTCAATCTGAGACAAGGTTATAATCTTTTACAACTTCTCACAGTCTATTTGTAGCAGCAAATACATTGATTTATAACACCAGATAATAGAATGAACAGCAGTTACAAGTAATACAATGAGTTTATAAATATCTCAGACCTGGGAATGTGTTTGCCAGGGTAAATGTATGATGAATCTTGCTCGATCAATGATCAATGATCGTGAATATTTATCTTTGGCATTTGGCATTGATCAATGATCAAGTATCATACTATGAAATGATTTAGTTTTACAATTCTGTATATTTCTCTTATTTTTTTGTGTATATATATACACACACACGTACCCAAACCCCTAAAATTTTTTTTCACGTACCCATGTACCGGGTTCTCGTATCCGCACCTGTCCCCGAACCCAAACCGTAAGTTAGGTTTGCAAGGCTAAGGAAAGGAGTTTTGAAGTTTTCCAATGCATCAAATGAGACAGAACTAAGCTTGGATGCAAAAGAAACGACAAAAATGGTCTAATGCATGGAAAATGGTATATCCAGAGTGACCCAAGCTTAGTTACAAACTATCAAAAAGTTCTCTTACCCTTGGCATGTGCCTTGACAATGGAGGAGATTTTTAAGTCATAAAGCAAAGTGTCACTTAATGCTCTGTGTGTACTCATACATAGAATGTCTAGAGTTCAACTTAATAACACAACAAGGACCATCCTATGCAATGAAGTGTGTCTCTCCAAATGATGTCCCAGTCTTGGTTAAAAACATAAAAAACACCTCATAAGCCAAAAGCGTGCATCATGCTGAATGTTGGCGTTTAAATTCGCACCTTTGGAATGTGAATTTGAAACGGACAGCTATGCACAGTAAAACTGCTCTTCAAATTAGGAGGGGAAGCTCCCTCTTGCTGATGGTGTTGAAAGAAAGTAAACTAAAAACTAAGTTGCCTATCTTTTTGATTAGCTAGAGCACAAGGTTTATAAAACACAAACGCCGCAGCTAAGATTTTCTGATTAAGAATTCCAACTACGACTAACTTAAGCTAAAGACGTTTCTAATATCTCAAGTAATACGCAGAGCAAGAGAATTAGAAATGAACAAGGTTGATTCTCTGACAAAGGCTTAAGAGAACTCTTTCTCAACATACATCTACACACTTCAATGCAAGCTGAAATTAAGATCACAAAAGCATAACACATATAACGAAAATCTGAGATGTTATACCAAGGCAAAGGAGGCTCATGATTTTATTTCTCAAACTTCTGGAACAAAAGATTATTCTAACACATGCACGGAACAAGAACTTGCAGCTAAAGAGGCTTGCAAACTTGTTCTTACACAAAGAGAATAGCAATTACAACAACTTCTTGTTGGCTAAAAGAGACTCAACAATTCGCTATCATAAAACAATTGAACAACATTGAATAACAAATAGAAGGCACTTAGGCTCAGCGTTTTGTTATCACTAGCATGGTTAAAGAAAACTAATGAGCAAAGGCTCTTATTTATAGGCAAGCAGAGGAGTAGGGAACCCTAAAATCTCCTTGCTTTCACAATCTAGGGCTTGCTCAGCAAGCAAGCTTTATTTCTAAATCTAGAAAGAAGATAACAACTAACACCTAAGAAAGCAGAAAAAGCAGGGACTGCCAACTATTACAATTTATCTTCTTTCTCTTCTTCGAAAAATGGATAAGAATTGTTCCAAGAATAGAAAGAAAGCGGAAAGAAAGCTTCTAGATGAAAGTCACTTTAAATCTCAATCACATCCGTTAAAAAGCAAGAAACTGTGTCCCAGTTAGGTGCATCTATGCCCTCAATAGCAAAGTTACGCTTTTCTAAGATATCCTCTCCATCTGCAATTGATCTCAGGAAATCTTCGACCTCATTGGCTGCTTTTTCAAATCTTGCTGGCATCATGGCAAGGTGATTCATTCTGCCACCAACTGTATTGCTGCTATCACAGCTGCGAACAACACTTTGAAATTGAATTTGCACTTCATCTAACCCGACGTAGGAACCATCTTCGAGACTGTAACGAGAAGGAATCTCTGTGACAAATTCACTGATGAAAAGAAGAGCCTCGATCACCCTTTGTCTGTAGGCAATAAGCTCCTCGGATATCCTTTCGTAGGTTTTAACCTTGAAGGCATGACGCTCTCTCCAAACAAGGATCTGCCTCTTGTGTTCTTTTGAAGCCGTTGAACCATAGGCTGTATCTAAATCTGCAATGATGATCTCATGCCTTGGTTTTACTTCAGCCACCGATTGTTCAAACCCTTGGATACCTTGACGTAGCTTATGAGCGTTTTCTCTCAACTGAAACATCCGTGCCAAGATCTCCTTTCCTCTGACAATGAAATTCTTGATCCACTCTTGAGTTTCCTTCACACAAATAACTAGTTGTCTCAACTGATGATGATCAGCTGGTGTCTCTAAAACCTGGGGCAGCAGCTGGGTCGTCTGCGATGAGCCATGGACGAGGTTAGAAATATAAAGTCTGAGCTGCTGTATTTCAGCCTTGAGGGCTGCTTTGTCTTCCCCATCCTTGAGCACTCTTTCCTGAAGGCTTTCAGACACAACTCTGAATAGACTGACATTTGCATGTCTGGTGTTTTTACCAAGGTTAGCCTTAACCATCATGAAGTCCTCCATATCCACTTCATCTCTGTTCTTATGTTCAGGAGGTAAGGCAGTCTCCACGATCACCTCACCATCAGGATTCCTTTCATAATGAACTTGCTTCTTTGCTTTCTTCTTAGGAGGTTCTTGATAGATGTTATCAAGGTTGTCAAAATTCACCTGATATGAAGGTCTTCTTCTTGCCCTTCCCAAGGAGCTCTCAAGCCAAGACACGGTAGCGTCTTTACTAACTTCCTTAGGAGGTACAATTGCAATTTCTTCATCATCTTCAATATCTAGGTCAATATGGATTGGTGAAGACCCTGTTAGTGGTATAGAATCATGTGCTAAGGGCGCTTCTTCTGTCTCCTTCTGAGGTATAGGCTCTTTTGGAGGAGCTTCTGCTTCAACTGTTGATGGCTCCTGTATGATTATACCTGAGAAGTCTAGCCTCCTTACATTTTTGGTTGACCTGCTGCCCTTCACACCATCTTGAGACTGACTTACGCCTTTCCCTTTTGATTGTGCTCTGGAAGAGGAGGGAAGTGATGACTGTACCATTGGTGGCTCTGCTGCTGGTATGGACTTCTTCCTTTTGAGAACTAGGAAGACCTTGCTATGTTTGAGGACTTGCCTCGTCCTTTCTTCGACTGAGAGGGATTCCTTATTAGCCCAATGGACTTGAGGAAGGGGCTGATCTTCAATTCTCTTCTGGGCATACATTGGGAGTAACACATCCTCATCATCATCTGACAATCCTTCGATATCCTCTGATAGGCAGTCTTTCATCTGGTGAAGAGTGAGCCTACTATAACTACGCCTCTGCACCTCGAACTCATCTGTACAATTGGCCCAAAAATCTTTAAGGGCGGATATGTGAGCATAGTTTCTCTCAAGTCGGCCAGCGTAGACGCCATGAGGGTCATAAGATTGTCTCTCATTGTAAGGCTTGAGACCAAGTTTATCTAACTCATCCCCCATGGCCTTACCATCTGCTGTGTTTTGCATGTATAAATTCCCAACCCCAATGGAAAACCGAGGGTTGGTTTCTTTTTGTTCCTCAAGACTGTGTGGACCTCACGTGCCTGCCTTAAGAACTCCATGAAGACAACTTCGTCTGATGGATACCTTGGTAGCATGAGTGGGGCGCCTGAATAGCCATAGACTCTGAGATAGGTGAAAGTAGGAAATTGTATGAACCAATCTGTCCACTCCGCCATCGCTGCCCTGGCGACTGAAGAGATACGAACGTGCAATTCATTGTCTAGGTCCCGCATTGTATACATCAGGAAAGCCTCATTCACCCTCTTGTAGTGATGCAGTGACTTCGTGAATTCCAACTGAGGGTAATAGTTTTAGATATGTTGTACGCTCAACGATCCCTCAGTATTCAACCCTCTGAATTGACCTTGATAGGCCACTAGGTAGACTAGGTAACATGAATTTGGAAATACTTTGTTATCTGCTGATGGAGGCTGTCACTGATCAAGGTGGGCCAATCATAGAACTTAGTCTTCTTCATGATATGGGGTATAGCGTAAAACATCCAAGGCTGAAACCTGGTAGCATCTTTTGATCCAGTTACCTTGTTGAGCAAGGTGATTATGATAGCAATCTCATCTTTGAACTCGCCTCGCCTGATGTTCTTAGGCCAAGTCTTATGCTTCCCCTTCATCCGCCTCTGTGCAATCTTCTTACTATACTTGTCTTTGTGCATTTCCCACATCCTTTCACATTCGCCCTTTGAGATAGTGACACTTTCAGGCCAAGGAGGAATGGAAAAGCATTTCTCGATCATATCAGGTTTCAAATTGTAGATCAATCTGCCATCAATTGACTGGATCTCCCTTTGAGATAGTGACACTTTCAGGCCAAGGAGGAATGGAAAAGCATTTCTCGATCATATCAGGTTTCAAATTGTAGATCAATCTGCCATCAATTGACTGGATCTCCCTTGTAGTTGGATTGTAATGCTTGATGCAAGCGATTACGAACTCGAGACTCTAAACTGATATAGGAATAGACGCTGCTGTGAGGAGTCCAGAGTGTCCTAAGTTTCTGATTGTAGTGTTGACTACGCTCTCCAAAGCACGTAGATCAAACACCGGCTTGATGTGATGCAAGTTTGTCTTAGCTGTTTTGATATAATCATGATAGAGAGCTGATTCAGTCTTGAAAACATTGGGAGTGTACTCCATTTTGAAAACCTTGAAGAATGACTGTAAACTCACCTATGTTCAGACAAGTTTTGAGCAATTTACTATTTTTAGAATGCTGATTTTTCTTTGTCAAATGGACAATTTTTTGAAAATTTTCTTGAGATATGGGTTTTGCTCAGAATTTCGTTGCAAGACAACCCAGATCGTCCGTTTTTGAAAATTTTGAATTTAGACTGAAAAAGCAGCAAACCCTAATTTCTTCAATTTTTCACGAAAAAAACTGGCACCTGGGTTTTGTTCAGAATGTAATTAGGAATGGACCCAGTTGATCAGATTTGAAAAACACTGAGGGCTGATCGAAAAAACAGCCAACCCTAAAATTTGAAATTTGCTTGAAAAAATCTGTGATATGGGTTTTCTTCAAAAGACTGATTTGAGAGGACCCAGATGATAAAAAATTGAATACACTGAGGATTTCATTGACATGCAAATAAAAAACAGCTGCTGCAACTTGATGAACTTCTTGAAAATTTCTTCAGAAGAATGAGATGATAAAACCCAGATGGCTGAAAATTGAAAATCTTGGCCTTCTTCAAAAATTTGATCTTCTAGATGAAAAAACACGAAAAAGCAAGGCCTTATGCTGCTGGTCTGAAAAATTTGATGAAGAATCAGCAAACTTGAGTTCTTGAATCATGAAATATAACTTCAAATCTGCTGCTCCACTCTTTTCCTTTGAATGCCACCTGCAAAAATAATGAAAATTACATGAAAGAGAGGTGTTAAATAGACTTAGGGTTTGAAATAGGTTTGCTTTCTTTTGCTTTTATCTTCAAAACCTTAAAATCAGCTGGTTCGATGAACTTGGACATTCTCTTCCTCTTGCTATTTTTGAAACTTTTGAAAATTTTCACTAAGGCATTGTAAGTTGGGCGCCCTTCTTGGCTAGGGGCACCAACTTGCTCCAGAGTTAGTCATTTTTTAGGAATTTTCAACTTTTCACAATTTTGACCCCCTACTTTGACCTCGATCTCTGGACTCCAGATTGATCCGATGAGCGAGCTGGATGATTCATCACAAAGCTTGGCTTAATCTGAGAAGATCGTTCGAGAGGCGTCTTTGGCGAAAAACTTCGTTTTGACCTTCAAATTCATGGGAGCCTATTTCCTCCAGGGGTGCCCATTTTGTCCAGAGTTAGCCATTTTTCTGATTTTCAAGTTCTTCCTTTTCCCTTTGATTTTCTGGTGAAATCTTTGTCCCGGGAGCTACACTGATCCGATTGACCGTCTAACAGATTCACTGGATAGCTTGGCTGAATCTGATGAAGTGATCTTGGGCACTGCAACTGCAAATTCTATCATTTTGGGCTCCAAAACCTTGGGCGCCCTTCTCTTCAGGGCACCCAACTTAAGTAGACTTAGAATATTTTTCATTTTCTTCATTTTCTTCATCACTTTCTCTTCTACAGATGATCCGGAGCTCGGATTGGCTGACGGCTGGGCTTGTTACGGAGTTGACAAGATTTTAAAGGGGGTTCTCTGGGAATGCTGACTGCAGAAAAGTCCATTAGAGGCATCAAAAGCTTGGGCGCCCTTCTCCTTCAGGGGCGCCCATTTGCTCCAGACTTAGAATATTTAGAATATTTTCATCTGATTTCATCTGATTTCATCTTAAAACTTTGAATCTTCATCTTATACCGTCATCTTTGACCTGGATTTGCTGGTGACTAACCAGTCTGATGCTCGGACAAAGACACCCGTTTGCGAAGCTGATTGGATTTAGAAGAGATTGAGCTCACCCGCAAACCTTAACAGCTGGATTTGCCCTTCCAAAAAGCTGGGCGCCCCTCCCTGGGCACCTAGGGCGCCCAAAGTTCCCAGACTTAGAATATTTTTCAAAATTTTTCAAGATTTTCATTCTACATTCTGTTTGAAACCCCCTTGTTTGATCTCGAATCCCGGGCGACTGGATGATCCGATGACTCTGACGCCTGACAGCTCACCTTCTCTCCTCGTTCTTTGTGCTTGCTCACCAACTCACCTTCTGCTCAATGCTTGAGTGTTGAATCTGACGCCTGACAGCTGACTGACCTCCATTGATGACCTTAGAGCTCTTGATATGCTTCTGAAGAAGCAGGATAGACCCATTAGGGAAAAACTGATTGTTTTGAAATTCTGATTGCACCAGCTTGATACGAAAGTATTTTGAGCCAATCAAAATCAGTTTGAATCCTAACGGACTGACTTTCTATTTTTAGAAAGTTTTGCCAGTATCTGTTTCAAAAGAAATCCAGAAAAACCCAGAAAAAGTTACTATTTTTAGGAAATTTCTAAAAATAACAATTTTCCTAAAAAGTAGGGATGAAAACTGAGATCTAGGTTTTGTAGATTAGGTTGCTCTGAGCAGACCTAGATCGTCAGATTTTGGAAATTTTACATTTTAACCCCTCATGCAAGACATGCACACCCAAATTTTGACCTTTTGACAAATTTAACAAGACTTTTACTCATTTCTTCAAAATGTATAAGTGTAACAAAAATTTTAATTTTGGGGTACAACACTGAAGTACATCAGATTCAAGCCACCAAGATTGTTTGGTTGTTTTTCAATTTTTATAAGGGTTTCAAGTTTCTTGTGAGGATCCATCATGATTAGGATGAAGAAGATTCGTTAGAGTCACTTCAAAGAACCATTGGCATTGTAGATGGGCTATTTTTAATTGTTGCTATTATTGAACAATAAAGAACAATAAATATTCTTATATGATCTTCTAGAATGCTCATCTTAGGACATAATGCATTTAGTTAAGGTCTATTTGAAGCTTTTTTGTTTTAGGTGATCTATTTCAAACAATTTGTCTTTAGGGCTTGTTTGGATGAAAACAAACTGTTTTTAGTGTATGGACTTTACTATACTCTATATTTATCTTGAATAAATTGCATGCAAAAATATTTAAAAATTCTATAGATGCATGCTATTGGCAATCATATTTTCCAATAATGGTAAGTTTATGCCGACTCGTTGCTGAGACTATTGTTCAAGCTTCTTGTGTTGTCTTATGTGTTACTTTGGTTTATTGAATAGAAATTAGTGATTGTTGCAGGCATGCTATTGCAATTTTCATCAATGTGGGTGTAGTGGCTTTGTATGGAATTTTCATTATTCAATTGGCTGGATCTTGTCTATCATTTTTTACTCCAATTCAATTCTTTTCTCGTACTCATTCTTACTAGACTTTGATTTTAGGTAAAAAGAGAAAAGTTAGCTGACATAGATTAGGTCATTTGCATCAGTAAAAAATATATAAAATCTCTCATCTGTGTGTAGCAGTGCTATTAGCCTTATACCTATACTTGAGAACAAGCAATTTCTTTAGTTTGTTTGCAACATGTGCTCAAAACCCCAAGATTTAACTTTTGCATATTGTAGAAAGCTAAAGGTCATTTCTGCAAGTTCTAGGGTTTAGTTTTGTTACAATAGAACTTCCCCTTCTAATTTGAAGAAAGGTTTATTCTTACATGCTATTCCATTTAGTGTTGTTTTGAAAGGGACAATATAAAATGCAAACAATACACATAACATACACAAGCGCATTCAACGTCCCCAAATTGAGGAAATCCTTTTGCTGTCCTTGAAGCCTCCTCTTCATGTCTCCATGTTTCCCATCGTGGAAACTCAAGAAACACTAGCTGAAACATTGAGTAGGGTCCCTAAGGATAGATGATGGCTTATAGACTGCTGTAAAGCAACTCCTATTTATGTATACTTTTTATATGAACCAAAAATGATATTTTCTTTGTGTCAAAATTCTATATCAAAGCAAAAATGTTGAAGGGCGAGTTTGTCCCTAGGGTCCCTAAGGATAGATGATGGCTTATAGACTGCTGTAAAGCAACTCCTATTTATGTATACTTTTTATATGAAACAAAAATGATATTTTCTTTGTGTCAAAATTCTATATCAAAGCAAAAATGTTGAAGGGTGAGTTTGTCTCTAGATACGAAACAAGTTAGATTTTACTTGGTGAGTTAAGTTGATCTCACTACCTACAGTGACCAAATTTTCCAAATTGACTACCAAAATAGTAATCTTGAT
Source organism: Sequoia sempervirens (assembly GCA_007258455.2). Taxonomy (NCBI): domain Eukaryota; kingdom Viridiplantae; phylum Streptophyta; class Pinopsida; order Cupressales; family Cupressaceae; genus Sequoia; species Sequoia sempervirens. The sequence goes on along the minus strand of VDFB02270651.1, from coordinate 169,068,058 downwards.
ATCCTAGGCCTAGCTTGAAATCCTAAAAAAATTGAGAACCACATTAGGGCATATTAAAAAATTAAAAATTAAAGATGGCTAACATAAACCAATAAAAGTAGTTTAGGATTAAGTGTCACAAACATTATAAATTTGAAATAAAAAATCCCAAAACTATCTCTAAAAAGTAAAATGCCAATAATTTTAATTTAGGGTTGGTATTTCAGGTTTAGGGTATTTGATTTATGTTAATGTTAGGGAATTTTAAATCGTAATGTTTTATGTTAATGTTGGGGAATTTTGAACTGTAATGTTGAATCATAAATGTGGATAGAAATTAACTAACGTTAAATGAAAATGTAAACCCTAAACCCCAAACACTATTTAAACTTTAATTTAAAATTTAAATAATAAGAAAAATTTAAAACAAAACCTTAGGGCTTAATCATTAGGGTTTGATATTAAAAAGCTAATGTTTAGGAACTAGGGTTCAAGTTATAAATCCCTAGGGCTTAGGGTTTAACATTAAAAATAAAAAACCTGATGGTTAGGTTTTAAATAAAAAATGCTCATAAATAGGGTTTAAAATAATTTATTTAAAAAAATTCCTCTAGACAGACTTACTTGGATTAGTTGGATGCAAATTTCAAAGCTGCTGAATGCCCTAATCGACCAGATTTGATTCAATGTGATTTTGCTTCATTGAATACTTTATCTCTAAAGCTGCTGTTGAAAGTTTGAATATTTTATGTAAAAATGAGGTTCAAAATGAAAAAAAAATCAGATTTTATATGTTTTTACTTTTATGTGTATGGCTATTGATTTGTGTTTAAATCATGGCTCAAAATTTGTGCCAGCTTTCTTAAAAAATTGGTGATCCAAGCTAACTCAGATCTCTGTATCACGTGAGTGATGATTTTCTCATGTTTTTTGCTTCAATGACATATAGTATGTCTTGTAGGGAAATATATAACGCCTGCTAGTGACTAATTTAGTTCAATGTAACTTGAAATTACACTGTTGTGATAGCAACAGAAGGGAATACCAGCATTTGCCACAGTAAAGCACTTAGAGTAACTAGATAAAACAAAAGTAGCAGTTAATTTAGACCCCCAAATTCAAAGTAACTATGAAATTGATGTGACAAAACTTCAAAAGTTATAAGAGTATGATACCTACAAGTTCATTCAAGTTGAAAAAGGCCCTTGAATAGACTAGCAGTTAAATTTAAGTCTCCAAACCCCGAGGAACCATGGCATTTAAAATGCAAAAACTATAAGAATGTGATTCCTTCAAGATCAATCAAATTGAAAACATGTACTATTTAGTGGAATTCTTTTTATTCTTTTCCCATGTATTGACTCTTTTAGAAGAACAAAATTAGTTTGGAGCATTTCTTATAAAACTCAACTGCTTAGCTGATGCTGTTGTAAGAGTTCCACTAGAAGTTATATGTATGCATTTTATTTCCTGGGTTGATGTTCTATATATTCCATTCGATAATTTTCCAGACTTGTTGACTGGTTGTCGATACTAAGCTATTCTAGTGCATGCAGGACTGGGCAGGAAATGCAAGAGTGGTCAGGGTGATGCCAAATACGCCTTGCCTTGTGGGTGAAACAGCAGCAGGTGATAATTGACATATTCACCCTTGATGCATTAATACATTCTCCTTGATTGATGTGTGCCACCTCGAATTTTACATTGAAGCTCTATTACACTAATTGGTTTTACTTATTTTATAAATAATGTAATTATCTCCAAAACTTGCTCTAGTCTCCACTGGCAAGAGAAAACTAAGCTGATAATTTATTTTGACACTGTGGAGCTTGCCATCATAATTCAAATATTGCTTATTAAAATCAGTAATAAAGAACATTAATAAAAGGCTAAATTTTTTATAAATTTATAGGAACCTTTCTTGCCAACAGCAAATCAATGTATTCTTGAGATTAAATCAACATGGAAAGTTGAACTTACTCTAAATCATCCTTTTTGTTGCTGCAAAAATTGCACACTTGAAAGTACTATATGGCATACCTTGTTACTAAATTTTACAGTAGTAAAACATGTCATGTTGTCAAGACATTTTTGTAACTTTTTATTCATCCCAATCTTTGATATACTCACATATGGATACTCTCCTTTTTATTTGTTTAATCATTATTGTGTAGTATATGATGAGACAATAGCAGACGACACCAAAAAGATTATCAGGTGTCGTGTTATCATCTATGTATAATCTGGTCGGCATGTCTCTTGTAATAGTCATCGGGAGGATTGAAGTTGGTATCTCACAAGCTTTCAAGGTCTGATTAAAAATTCCTTCTAAGGTGTTGATTTGGCATGCCTGTTATAATATGTTGTGTGTCTTTTGAAAAGTATGCTTCTTAGTTTGGCACACCCATGTTGTGACCACTAATAGTGTAGAACACAACAATGCTTAACTTGAACAAATGGCCACTATTGACAAGGGCTTATTACCAAGTCTCTGAGATTATATCTATCTTCAAATTATCATACAACCTATATGCTTGCAAAACTTAATAATTCTACACAACACAAAACTTGGTTATTTTGAAGGTTAACTTATAGCAACAAACTAAAAATTTCAACAATTCATTCCGCTACTAATACATACAAGAAGCAAACCTAGTGTATTGTTTCCCGATAAAAAGATTGGGAGCACACCAGCCCCAAATAGAATCAACACCAATTGAATGGCATAGAAAATGTAGAAAGTCGGAAGAAAAGAAAAGGACTATGAAAGGGCACTGAAATTATTAATGTTTTCTTTAGGCATTATTTACGAGTTAAACAAATTAGATATCTATTAAAAAGAAAATGCACAAGCTCTAAGACATTGCAAACTATGTAACTGAGGAAACATGGAAATAACTTCTAACATCACAGCTCAAAATACATATGATCTTCAATGTAACTTCCTAAGTGAAGCAACATTGTGATCTGACTACATCCTTTCCAAAATGAGTAGCCATTGTGGAAATGGAACAATAATTAGAACTCACTAAAAATACTTAAATAAAGAATAAAAAATTTAACAATCTTCAAAATATAAGAATCCCTTAGTAATTGGGAAAAGCAAACAAACCACTTGAAATAAGCCACTTGTGAGTTAGAATATTTTTCAATAGAACTTGAGCTTGTAAAGGGCAATGAGTCTCGATTGGGAGAATTTTTCTTATGATTAGACAAATTCCATGTAACTAAGGGCTAGTAACATTCCAAATGAAGCAACATTGGGATCTGACTACTTCCTCCCAAGTTGAGTAGCCATGGTGGAAGCAAAACAAGAATTACAGCCAACTAAGAATACGCCAACTAAGAATACTTAAGAACAAGAAATTTGACAATATTTAAAATATAAGAATCCCCCATCGATTGGCAAAAACAAACAAAGGAGTTCAAAAAGTGACTTGTGAATTTGTACATTTTGCAATAAAATTTGACCTAATCAAGAGAAATGAATCTCACAAAGGGAGAAAAGTTTCTATGGTTAGACAAGTTACATGTTACTAAGGAAGTAACCGATTGCATCAAACATATGGAAGAAAGTTAGAAGCTTTAATTTATCCTCAATGAAAGATGTTTTACCTATGTTGCTTGTCTTGGTATGGGAACAGATGCGGGTACACTAGTACGACGATTTTTTCCCCTTGAGTAGGGTACAAGTTAGTATTATATATAAACAATAATACTGAATATATATATATATATATACTCGTAATTGCCAATAAAAAAAATACCTTATAATTTGCAAAAAGAAAAAATCTCATAAATTCATAATTCATTAATTTGTTAAATGTCGATATAAAGTGAAAATTACAATTGTTGGTGTAGGTTTTTATTTTCCTAGTGGGTTAATTTATTTTTCCCTTAGTTGTAGGTTTTTCCTACACTTTTATTAAGCTTGCTTAGGATAATAAAGTGAGTTTATTATTTAGTAACTAGGAGATAAAGTGATGAGGTGTCTTGAGTATTTTTTTTTCATCACTTTATTTAATATTGGTAGTGGTGGTCAATTTCTATTGGTTGGATTTGCCACCTCCATCCTCTCCTTAGTTCTATATTAACTCACTATCGAGCTTGTATTTTTCATCTTGGAAACTCTTAATGCAATTCTGTCATCATGACAATCTCTCAGCGTCGTCGATTTGCATTATTTATGTTTTTTCAGTTTATGTAGCTTTGTTGATTTAAGATAGCTTCGGTCAGATATAAATGATGATTGCATTCATGCATTATCATCATTTATATTTAACCTAAACTGTTATTAAAATATAAATCCTTCAAATTAAATATTCGAATTTTTGTAGATGATCAAAATTCAAATTTGAATAAATCGAATTTCATATAAAATGATTGTTGTATAAACATTCATATTAGTTTTAGTTAACTCCGAATGGCTTCTGTTAGTTAAGAAGCCCGCGCGCTCAAGGGACACGTCCCATGAGTGGACGTGTCTTCACTTTGTGGAGACACGTCCTCTCGTGAGACGTGTCTCTCCTTGAGGCGCGTCTTCATCTTATATAAGGGACTTCTTTCCCTTGCAAAATATAGAAATCGATGAATGTTCTGCAATCAGTACATTTTGCCATATAGAATTCAAATCGGACTTAGAAGTAAGAATAGGATTTCATACTTAGAATTCCATAGGTACATTTAGGATTAAAATCTGATAAATTTTGATTACATTTACATGGTATCAGAGCCACGTTGTGTGAATCCAAATCAAAACTAGATATTAGATTGCTCTAGAAAATTTGTATTTAAAAAAAAAAATCGAATTCACATCACATTCTTCATAATGACAAGTGTGATCAGATTTGAAGATCGTCTTGTAGGAGCAGACAATTTCACATCATGGAAATTTAGAATCATGATGATCCTTAGAGAGAATAAGCTAGATTCACTTGTGAGAGAAAATATGAAGGAAACAAAGTTTGAACCTGAGAAAACTCAATGGATAGAAAACAATGAAAAGGCCATGAAAATCCTAGTAGATGCAGTTAGGGATCATATAGTGCCCATCCTAGCAAAACATGAAACGGCATATCATATGTACAAATCTCTTGAGAGTACTTATGAGATCAACAACACCTGCAGGACTCTTGCATTAAAAAGGAAAATCAACAATGCTCAAATAAACAAAGGAGAGTCCATTAATGCATACTTCATGAGGATTATTGAACTAAGGGATCAATTATCCACAATTGGATATCAGATTGATAGCAAAGAGTTAACTCTAATTGCACTAGGCGGCCTACCAAACTCATGGGAGCCATTTGTTCGAGGAATAAGTGCAAGATCTAAACTCCCTAAGTTTGACAGGCTAAGAACTGACTGCCTTCAAGAAGAAATAAGACTCTCCTCAAAAGAAAACAAACAAAAAAACATAGATGAAGACATTCATGTACTCCACACGACATCTAATAAAAGGAATAAGAAAAACTCCTACAAGAAAGGATCTTTTAAAAGAAAGAGAAATTCCAATGGAAAGGGATGTTCTAAAAAGAAAGACATCTCTCAAGTGCAATGCTTTAGATGTGATCAATATGGCCACTATGCAATGAAGTGCCCTGACAGATCAAAGCAACAAGCATCTTTTGCCAAAGTAGGAAAGACAAATTCAGATCATGAATCTGAGAACTTTGTGTTCTATTCAGCCTTATCTAGTCAAGTATCTAACAACATCAACAACTGGGTGATTGATAGTGGTTCTTCAAGGCACATCACAGGGTTTAGAGAACACTTAGACACTATGACTGAAGAGTATGATGAAGAAGTAACAATTGGGGATGATTCTACACATCAAGTAAAAGGGGTTGGAACTTGTTCCATCACATTGAAATCTGGTCTCTCCCTTCAACTCATTGGAGTCTTATTTGTACCTAGAATAAAGAGGAATCTAATATCCATCTCTGCCCTTGAAGACAATGGATATAGGGTTACATTTATGGATGGAAAAGTTCTAGCATGGCCTAAAAACTCAACTATCAAGAAAGCCCAAACCATAGGTGTAAGACAAGGGTACCTTTACAAACTTTGCACTGAAGTTAAACAAGCCCTTACCCTTGACACCTTTGAGTCAAATGAGATTTGGCATAGAAGATTAGGACACCTTCATTTCCGTGCCCTACCTTCTATGGAAAAACTTGTAACAGGCTTACCTAAGTTAAAACCATCTCATGAAGGAACTTGTAAAGGTTGTGCCTTAGGAAAGAATACAAAGGGATCCTTTCCCATTAGTTTGAGCAAAACCCTAAATGTGTTAGATCTGGTTCACTCTGACTTATGTGGACCCATGTCTGTACCTTCTAAAGCAGGATTTCTATACTATGTCATATTTATAGATGACTTCTCTAGGAAAACCTGGATCTATTTCCTTAAGTGTAAAGAGTCAATAGAAATCCTCAAAAGGTTCAAAGAGTTCAAAGCACTTACGGAAAACTTCTCCGGGAAGAAAATAAAAACCTTAAGGACGACAATGGGAAAGAATACACCTCTGAAATTTTAAAGGAATTCTGCATGAGTGCTGGAATTAAGAGGGAGTTCACAGTGGCCTACAACCCTCAACAAAATGGGGTTGCGGAAAGGAAAAATAGAACCATTGTAGAAGCTGCCAAAGCAATGTTGCTTGACCAAAACATTGAAACCTCTTTCTGGGCAGAAGCCTCTAGGACTGCTGTCTACATCCAAAATAGATGTCCTCATTCTCATCTTGATAACAAAACTCCTGAAGAAGCCTTCACTGGCATAAAACCTGACATTAGTCACTTTAGGATTTTTGGTTGCCCCGTCTATATTCATGTGCCCAAGGAGAAAAGATTCAAACTTGAACCTTCCGGAAAGAAAGGGATATTTATGGGATATAGTGAAACCTCCAAGGCCTTCAGGATATTCATACCCGGGCAGAATCAAATTGAATTGAGCAGAGATGTCATCTTTGAAGAAGACGTTGCATTCAAGAGGGCAAGAAGTTCTAGTGAGACTGAAACCTATTCCCCTAGTGTACCTGAAATGGAACCTGCTCCTGAGATTCAGAGGGAGCATCTTAAGGAAATGCCACATGAACTTCCTTCTACTTCAAATGAGAATACAAATGACAACGGCAGAAAGAGACCACTTTGGGCCAAGAAGATGATCAAAGAAGTAGAGGATCATGCAGCACCCAAAGGAACGTTCAGGGAGAGTAAAAGACCCAAACGTTTCTCTAGCTATGTTGCTCTAATGAACAACATCATAAACTCAGAACCTATTAGTGTTACAGAAGCTTTCCGACATCAAGCATGGAAGGATGCAATGACAGAGGAATATCAGTCTATTCTAAAGAATGATGTATGGGATATAGTGCCTAGACCAAAAGAGAAATCTGTTGTCTCTTCCAAATGGCTCTTCAAAATCAAGCATGCTGCTGATGGCAGTATAGAAAAACATAAAGCACGTTTTGTGGCAAGAGGTTTTTCTCAAAAGGAAGGCATTGATTACGAAGAAACATTTGCACTTGTTGCCCGTTACACATCCGTGAGAGCAGTGTTAGCCATTGCAGTAGCTAAAGGTTGGAAGATCCATCAAATGGATGTGAAAACTGCCTTCCTGAATGGAACCATTGAAGAAGAAGTCTATTTGGAACAGGCTGAAGGTTTTGTGATACATAAACCTGACTCACATGTATGCAGACTGAAGAAAGCCCTCTATGGACTTAAACAGGCTCCCAGGGTCTGGTATGAAAGAATTGGCAGCTATCTCTTGGGATTAGGATTTTCCAAGAATGATGCTGACTCCAATCTCTACTTCAAGGTAATCAAAGGTGATATGCTAATAATTATTTTATATGTTGATGACCTACTGATAACAGGAGAAGATCACCTCATTGCTCAAGGGAAGCAGGATCTAACCTCTGAATTTGACATGAAAGATTTGGGCATTCTACACTACTTCCTAGGTTTAGAAGTATGGCAGAAATCAGAGGGCATTATACTAAACCAAGGGAAGTATACTATTGATAGTCTGAAGAGATTTAGAATGTTGGACTGTAGACCAATGTCTACACCTATGGAAACCAACCTTCACAAATTGAAAGAAGCAGCAGCAGAATCCAAGTGTGCATATCCAACCCTTTACAGACAGATGATTGGATCCTTGATGTATCTGGTCAACACCAGACCTGATATTTGCTATGTAGTGAATGTTCTCAGCCAGTTCATGTGTGAGCCAAAGGAAATTCACTTAATGGCTGTGAAACATATTTTGAGATATCTTCAAGGAACTATTGGATATGGTCTTCTTTACAAGAATAATCAACTAGATCTACATGGGTACTCTGATTTAGATTGGGCTAGAAGTGTAACCGATCGGAAAAGCACATCAGGATGTTGCTTCAGTTTAGGATCAGCTATGATCTCCTGGATTTGCAGAAAACAATCTTTAGTTGCACAGAGCTCAACAGAAGCTGAATACATTGCAGCCTCAATGGGAGCAACAGAAGCAGTTTGGCTTCGTAAATTGCTTGTGGGACTCTTTGGTGAGCCCTTGAATCCTACAATTATTCATTGTGATAATCAGAGTTGCATCAAACTCTCTGTAAATCCTGTCTTTCATGATAGATCTAAGCACATTGAGATCCCCTATCATTATGTAAGAGATATGGTGGAAAGGAAAGTGATTCAGTTGGAGTATATTAGTACAAATGATCAAATTGCAGACATTCTCACCAAGCCTCTCTAATCAAGGTAGAGCACTTCAGGAAGAAACTTGGTATGGTTGAAATGTAATTTGTTATTTATGTTTGAAATACAAATTGTTTATAAAATTGTACTAATATATAAAGATGTTTAATGTGTAAACTCTTTTGTCATGTGTGTGACTCCATGACTTTATGGGCCTACTCCCCGTACATTATTGAAAGGTGACGATCTTTCTAATAATGAACACTTGTATTTGACATTGTAAAGTGACGACTCTACAATGATAAACTATCATGATAGATATCATGTGACTTGATATCTGTGGACATGTCATGATAGTATCTCTTGGACACTTTGATGGATATCATGGGACTTGATATCATCTGAAGATCATTGTGATCCTTAAGAGATAATCATGGTGGATATTTATATCCGTGGATATGACATATGGTAGACATCATGTGACTTGATGTCAGTGCACATATCATAATGAAGATGTGATTATGAAGAATGTCATGTGACTTGACAATCTTATGAAAACATATCATATCTTGATATCACGTGTGTAGGTGATATCTCCTCTTATTTAATTTGGAATATCTTCCCTAGCTAAGAGGGAGTGTTGATTTAAGATAGCTTCGGTCAGATATAAACGATGATTGCATTCATGCATTATCATCATTTATGTTTAACCTAAACTGTCATTAAAAAATAAATCCTTCAAATTAAATATTCGAATTTCTGTAGATGATCAAAATTCGAATTTGAATAAATCGAATTTCATATAAAATGATTGTTGTATAAACATTCATATTAGTTTTAGTTAACTCCGAATGGCTTTTGTTAGTTAAGAAGCCTGCGCGCTCAAGGGACACGTCCCATGAGTGGACGTGTCTTCACTTTGTGGAGACACGTCCTCTCATGAGACGTGTCTCTCCTTGAGGCGTGTCTTCATCTTATATAAGGGACTTCTTTCCCTTACTTGCAGAATATAGAAATCGATGAATGTTCTGCAATCAGTACATTTTGCCATATAGAATTCAAATCGGACTTAGAAGTAAGAACAGGATTTCATACTTAGAATTCCATAGGTACATTTAGGATTAAAATCTGATAAATTTTGATTACATTTACAAGCTTTGAATTTCTTTTATAAGTTCCTTGGGTTATTTATTCTATTTCAGATTTCTAACATTGTATCAGAGCTCTTGTTTTGAGAATTCTGAGCTCATAGATTCCTAATTGAGAGTTTGAGCTTTTTATGTTGAGATCTTGAAAAGTTGAGTATGATCTTCTCTTGCATCTGACCTGCAGAATAAAAAAAACTTGATAGAAATACCAGGTTTGGGATTTTTTCTTTATGGCTTTGTATTACAAGTTCATTTTGGAGCATGCTGGTGCAAATCTAAGCTTACTATTGAGTTTAGAATGTCCAATAAAGTCAGATCTAACTTTTGTTTCATTCAATCTGGTCACCTTTGATATAGTTGCAAATTGGGGTTTGAAGCTCAGATCTGGTGAAAACTGTTTTATTGAAGCATTTTCCGTCCAAACGAACCTTGCCATTGTGCTTCGATGGCTCAAAAACCCCTGTTTTCATATAAAATTTGTCCATTTTAGATGAATTTGATTTTTGTCAAATTTTTATTTTGTTAGGAGGGTCGTCACTACAAGGTAAATTCAGCCATTTTAAAAAAAATTCATAACTTTTCACTTCAATGTTCGTTTTCTGCAAACGAGATATCGTCAGAAAGCTGGAGACGAGCACTTTCCATCCGCGAAGATAAAATGCTCGACAAGAATGAAATGTTCACTAGGGATTAGGCATCACCAGCCATAAGACGTCCCAAGAGATAGGACTGTGTCACAGAAAATAACTCCTTGATCAAGAATAGCAAAGGACGTTACCAACCTCAAAAAGAATTGACCAGAAATAGAGAGAGAAGTCTGTTACTGCCGATCAGCACTTAACTTCCATGATCTCCTTATAAATAACAATGCAGCAGAAAAAAAAATGCCCTTCACTTGTTGCCTGTCATGCAGGCCCCTCACTGAATTTGTAGGTTAAGGAATATTAGCTAAACTTATCGATAGTTATGACTATGATAAAGACCACAATTCAGTCTTCACAGGATCACATGCCATGGAGGTTACAAAAGGTCAAGTCGTAAGCCCCAGCAGAGATAGTGCAGAGTCAGTTTGGTCTTTTGTCTTTACATCCTCATGCCCAGCAAAGATTTTTAAATGCCCAAAGAAGATATTGGCAAGTCTCAGCAGGAAGGAGCACCCAACAGAAGTTTAAATAGAGAAGATGAGATGGCACATGGACCCTAGCCGCAAATATAGTCCAAAGGAGTGCTAAAACTACCATATAGGAAATCTGCTAGTCTAGTAGTGGGTCCAAATATTATGATATTATTTAAGGATTGAACTTCCATATGAAATCTAAATGCTAAGTCAGCATATTGGCCCCACACATGACAACAATGCTCGTGTGAAAAGACAACCATTTCGAAGAAAGGTGTTGGTCCCAGTTTGGAATATATGCCAACTATGAACTAAGCACACCAAAGAACCATCAAAACTAAGGAAGCCGGAAATTGGAGATGAATGACCAGTCACAAAGTGGACTGGAGAAATGATATATAATGTAAACTACCAAAAGAATGGAAAAAACGATTAAATTACATAAGCAATAATAATCGTACTATCTGTCAGATGCTGCCGAGCCTGAAAGGACAAGCCAACAAGGAATAATTAGAAAAGTAAAGCACACCAAAATTAGAGTGAAGAACAAAATTGATCTGCCTATGGACCTGAATGCTCTTGAATCACATTAATAATAATAACTTGAGAATGATATAGAATTTTAGATAAGTCATGGTTTCTTGAGAATACATTACTATTGTAGATCTCTGGTTTGACCTGCATTTGGGGATCAAAAACCTTTCATAACAACTACAGAAGTAATATGCTACCCCCAGAATTGTACCAGCAGTCACCAAGACTGAAGAATATTTTTACTATTCACCAACCACAAATTAAATTGAAACATTGATAGTGTCTCCAAGGGTGAAAATAGTGTTACTGGCTTTGATACACACTTGTGGTATGCCTATTAGGTACACAGTAAATATAGAATATATTTTGGTTTACATATTGAAAGCTAAAATTGGAATATATAATATGATAGAAGAGAATGAATGAACTGGTGACAGCTTATTCATATGCCAATCAAGGAGCATGTTTGGTAGGACGTGTCATGTTATAATAACTAATCGGGCTTAATTTGGTCTACAATAGATATGTATATAATATGAAGATATGAAGCTCTATGGTTTCTATAATCTTCCCTTTCAGCAAGATGAAAGAGATTCGAGTGACAGCTAATGGCAGAGGGCACCATGTTTGAAATGTTAACTTATCTCTTAACATTGGCATCTTTTTATCTGCTAATGAACTTACAGATGTTCATCCATTACAAAGTACCAAATAATTCAAACACTCTAGTATGATTTCCTTAACATGGTATTGCAAAGCATTAAATCATGGTACTTTCCAACAGTGATCCTATTTTGGTGAGGATACAAGATTACTAGATAACTTGTTGATAGATACACTTTTGTATTATACTACTGGTGGTGTATAAAGTTTTGGGCCAAGCTATTGTGAACTAATATTTGTATGTTTATATGATTTGCAAATGATGCTATGTTCACTTTAAAGTTTAGTTATGTTTTTCATTTCTTTTCAGTGATGAGCTTGGGCAACAAGGCCACTGCCGAGGATGAGAAGCTTGTGAAAACTCTCTTTGAAGCAGTTGGTAAAATTTGGACAGCAAAGGAAAAGCTTCTTGATGCTGTCACTGGCCTCAGGTATATCATTGTTTTAGCCTTTAGGTGGTTAACATTGTTTTATAGAGGTATAACAATATCAAAGTTAACAAAGAATCATTAAAATATCTTACTCAGTTCTACATTTACAGATGTGTGCCTAAGATGGATAGTTAGAGTTATTGTAAGACCTCGCCATATAAAATGTTCAGTTATAACTTATTTTACATGGACATAAGTGTAGTAGTGTGAAATCTAGTATTCTCTAAAAGTGGTATTAAGAATATATTTGTTGATTTAGATATGACATTCAAGTTCAGGGTTCTGAAAACATATGCTTGTTCACATCAACTCTGTGCAGATATATCATTGTTAGCAAATATCTATTTTTTGTCATTACTGATTTTTGCTGCAGTGCATGCATTTTCTCAAATCTAAGAAGAATGAATGAGGTGCAAAACTCCTGGTAAAATATCCTGACTTCAGCTCTTATTTGTTTTCACAGTGGAAGTGGGCCGGCATATATATATCTTGCTATAGAGGCAATGGCCGATGGAGGTGTGGCAGCTGGGCTTCCACGGGATCTTGCATTAGCACTGGCTTCTCAGACGGTGAGTGCAAGTAGATACTATCATGAGAAGCTGCTGAATTATGCATGGTATTTTTAGTATTAACTGAATTCATTGCATAATGCGTATCTAGTTAATACCGATCTATGTGCTTTTCCATGCTCAAAAAATCCTTTTATTTATGCTATCTTTCTTGACATGTCTTCAGGTTTTGGGAGCTGCTACGATGGTAAGAGACACAAAGAAAAATCCTGGCCAACTCAAGGATGAAGTGGCATCACCAGCTGGTATCTATTTGTTTCTATGACCATGCTAGTCGTTCACTGTCTCCTCTTTACGAAAGGATGGTTTCTATTGTTTTTCTATTGAACTTTGATGCTTGGAAAATTGTCACATTTTGAATCCTACATAAGAGCAATATTTATTTTTCATTTGGGATCGTGAATTTATTTTGCACAGGTAGATAATAGATATTTATGCTGCATCATATGCATATGCAGTTTGTATCATATTCATTCTGACTGTAGAGTGACTCCAGGGACAACTATAGCTGGAATTTACGAGCTAGAAAAAGGTGGGCTTCGTGCTACTCTGATGAGTGCTGTAATGGCTGCAGCTAAAAGAAGCGAGGAGCTTTCAAAAACATAGCCATATCAACTGATGTTTTGTATGAAACCAAGTTGTAGTAAATACAAAATAGCTTGACTGGCTGCAGATAATTTTGCTTCCTATCCAAATGCAGAAGAGATGAATCTAAATCTCCGGCAACAGAAACTTGGTTTATTCTATATTAGCTACGAATGCACATATATTCTCAGAAGAATAGTGTCATGCATGTAATTGATGTATGATAATGTTGGTGAACTACAACCATCTCCTTATACTAATGCTTTGATATTTCCGTAGATTAACATTATAGGTCATGTTCAATTCCTTTTCTTCCAATGTTATAGTTCGATGTTATAGATCCCTGTTCATGATTATATGGATCAATGATGGGTACATGGATTGTGTTCACTCTTTAAATGATATCATGTAAGAGGTGGAATGCCAAGCTGGTCCAAATCTTTGAAGTATTTTTTATTCGTCATAAACTTGGTAAATGTCAATGTGGATTAAGGTTTCCATTTTTTTTAATGAACAAGTGAGGGAATCTATTGGGATCCTCTCTTTTATGGAATACAATCTAAAAAATACAAACTCTACCAACCTGAAATACCTGAAGATAACTATCAAATTAAAGGATTAGAGAAACTCTTGACATAATCAAGAGAGCTCCACCCTATGAGAACAACGCGAAAAGAAAGCAAGTAATCAAGTACATTTTGATAGCAATCTCTTCCCCTTGTAGGAAAGAAGTGCCTCTATGGTCCAGTGAGAGCCCTCCCCAATTGAATCCCTGACTTCCTAATGCAATCTCTTTGCTTCTGATTTTGCCCCACTTGGATTTGGAGGAGCTCATCAAAATTTTAATGGAAGCAAGCTCTTTTTTCTCAGACTCTTTTCACCTCTTGCAATTCTCCCACGATTGTCTTCTCTATCACATCTTTGAAATTTTTTCCTTCTACAATTGGAGGATTGCCACTAACATTGAAAGAACTCTTCTCTTTGAAGTCACTCTGCCTTATTGCTAGTTGGAGATGATATAGAATGCTCAAAGAATTGCTTGTGATTTCTCCAAACAAACTTTGCTTTCAAATTGTCAGATTTTGGAATACATTTTTGCAAATGCAAGAAGAGCCCAAAGGATTTGAAGGACACTACTATCTTGTGTCCAATCTCATTGCTTAAGCATCTAAATCAACTCCTTGAAATTGATCAATTGGGTAAAGTTCCTTGAGAGGGCATGCTCCTAATGGAGTGAAAAACAGGCTTGGAAACAATAATAGGATACACACCCTCATAGATTTGTTTTGGAATTGAATTTGTTCAATATCAATTATAATGAAATCACTCCATTTGTTTACCAAACTTTGAATCAATGTAGGATTTTTCATCACTAGTGAAAGATTAAACAAGTGAACTTGCATAGGAATTTTAGTAATAGTAGTAATTGCCAAGTTAAAAAACGAGAGTCCAAGGACATAAAAGTACCCATCTTGCCAATAAACCAAATACCTTGATTTCACATTGTAAGTGACCTATTCAGCCCTTTAGACTATTTGTAGCATTTTTCTTGGCCTCTCCAATCATTTGCTTTGCATGTGTATCCTTATGCTTGCTAGAAATTGTTTTTTCACCTTTCAAGTTGTGGGGTTGCTCGAGTGACTCCCATTGGTGAAAGGGATGACCCCATTGACAAAAGGGGCAACCCCATTGTTTTGGATTTATGCATGAGAACCCTCAGTTTTGTTCATTTCTCCACCATTTTGGCTTTTGGTTTCAAGCTTAGATGAGTCCTAACTCCACCTACCCTTGCTAGCCTTTGTGTTTTCCCCTCCCCTTACCCCCTAATCATGAATTTGATTGATATTTCTAGTCTATATATGCATCCCCATTTCAATTTCAAATGGTCTTTGGATCTTCATTGCAAGCACTCTATGAGAGTTGTGATTTTGTTGCCCCTCTTGTAGTTGTTTGAGTAGGTTAGTGAGTCAATTGCCAAGGTATTCATACCAAAATTCCAAGTTTCTTTGTAGTGTCCATGCTCTTTGCAAGCCACAAGGCTTTTTATGAGATTCAAGGTTTAAAGCTTCCATTCATGTTGCACAATCATTCTACCACTTCCCTTAGCTTACTTTATTGTCTTCCCATCCTTCTTTCATTAATCAGAGCACCCTAGGCTAGAGAGCAGCGAAGAGAATACAAAATTTGAGCCCTTGAGGACTTATATTTGACGACATCTAACCAAGCATCATGGCTACCAATCTCCGTGAAAGGTTCTAGTTTACTCATTTTTAAATTGTTAGGTTAATTTGCTTTGAAAAATGTTAAATTATAATTACAAATAGATCAATTATCTCTAATCTTGACCAACTTGGTGACTTTTTGTCACTAAGAATTTATTTATGTTATTGCATTATATTAGATTGTAAATTTAGTTTAAATTCAATAGCATCACTCTAAATCATTTTGAAAAGCCTCTACTGACAAGGTAACAAGTGATAAAGTCCTCACAAGTCCAAATAATCAATGAATAGAAGCAATGACATAAAAAACACAGTGCATTTGCTCAAATTACATTAAAGAATCATTTAGAATTCGTTTAATTACATTAGTTAATTCACATTTCAATTTGGGGAAAATACAAAAACATATAATGGGTGCTTATTTCTTGCATTTAGATCGAAGCATTTAGTTCATTTTCACTCAAGAAAACATCAAGTGGTCAAAATTCCTTGCTAACAAGCCTTAGGCACCCAACAAAACGATCAAACAAGGCAATCGACAATCAATAATCAACAAGCAAACAATCAACTTGTTGATAAGACAAGTAAATCACAAACAAAACAAGCACGACACATAACAAGTGTCTAAAGCTAGGCATGCATATCTCTTTCTTTTCTTTCCCACCATTAGGCTCATGTGTCCTAGGGTTAGAGAGGATTGGGTAAGATCCATTTTAAATGACCTTGAAACCACTTAATTAAACCAAGAAGTATTTAACCCTTAATAAGTTTAGGAGCAAGCTCTTATGTTGCAACAAATCCAAAAGGAGAACAATAGGAAATGAGTAAGAGAACTAGCCTTGCTTCAAGAATTAATTGAGATAGGAAACTATTATCCTAATGCTTTTCTTGTTAAGGCTTAACAAGAGTTAGACTCAATTCGTGCTAACACACCTAGCCACACAAGAATTGTCATAGTAAAACCTCTTTAGAGGCTTGCCAAGCAACACCCACACACTCCAATCATAATTCCATGCTTAACCATCCACCATCAAGCATTCCTTCCTTGTAAAGTGAGCAATCAAGTTGGCACAACATCCAACCCACACACAAATGTCGTTGACATTTGTAGGACTCTGCTTTGTGAAGAGGGCTGTCCTTCAAACACTCACTACATTGGGTTTTTCCTTTTGAGTGGGAGTGACTCGACCTTAAGCAAGTTGCATGAGTGCAACATTTGTGCTATCCATTGTCCAATTTATACAATCATGGTGATAAAGTTGGAGCAAAACATAGAAAATCTTGGTCCTCCACATTTTGAAATTTAATAAAGAAGAAACTCATCTCTAATAGAGGCAAAGATGGATAAATGAGGTAAGTCCAAATGATGGAATCCACCCTGAAAATTGCTCAATAGATGGTCTCTTTCCCAAGCATTTCTAAGCTATCAACTTCTTGCCCCAATTTTCTTTGATGGAATTTAAAAGATCATCCATACTAAACAACTTTAGTTCTTCATTGGTCAATGTAATCATGACATTTGCCAAGTAAAAGGAGACAAGATATCACTACATTGAAGCTTCACAAATAAATAGACTCCTAGGCTATGTAAAAGGAGAGGAATTCTTAAAAATATGAGAAATTGATGGTTGCTCATCCAACAAGGGAAAAAATGGTTGATTTTGTTAAGAAAATCCATTGTTTGCATAGTTTGTTGGAGGTGTGATAAGGGTTTAGGGATTTCTTATATTATTGGAAGATAAGTTTGCTCACTGAAAACTTCATTGGTTGAGATTCTTCCTTTGCAATAGAAACAAGGGACTTAGAAGAGTTTAGAAATTTGTGTTTGAGTTGGGAATTAATTGACTAATGATTGTGGGCATTGCTAGTAAAACCCTTTGAAAGTATTCTCTTATTTTGTTTGTTAGTGTTTTAGTGTCTCTTTCAAGACTAATTAAAGCAATGTGTAAGGAAATCCTTTCTTCAAATTTGTGGGAAAGCTACTTGATCTAACATGCTCCTAAAATCTTACACTAACACATTTGCAACAAACAAATCAAAAGAAAATTTGACCTATTTTGATTCTCAAAAGTTAGAGCATGAGACCTAAAAGTTCTCTCATCTCTCCTCAAAGTTTTTTTCTTATGCAACTTTAAATAACAATATGAATTGTAACAAGATACCTTTTAATGGTTAAAGTAGAGACCAACAAATAAACATCAACAGAAGGATTATTTGTAACAAGAAACCATATGACTTGCAAGATTCAATAAAAATAAATGATTTAGAAGTAGGTTGGGATACTTCTAAAACAAGTGCTTGCATGAAGTTTAACACTAATCTTTAAATTAGATTCTCACAAACACAATTTACTTTGAAGCATGAAATATAATTTTAATAGCATAATCGTAGTATCCACTATAGTTTATAATTTTTGCAACATAACACACAACATAGTTCTCTGAACTCTTCAAAAAAACTCTTGAAAATTTTATGTTAAATTTCTAATGTGTTCATTTCCTCTAAAAAGAAAAGAAGATTACAATTACATGCTCAAAATCACTTATTTATAAACATTCAAGAGACTGCTTTATTGAAAAAGTAAGAATAGAATAATCCCAAAAAGCAGTTGATTTAAAGAAAAGTGTATCCCTATCTTCTAAACCAGGGAAATAAAACACTTTAAATCAAATCTAAAATTAATAAGGAAATAAAATTAGCCCAAAATAGACTTTCAATTTTGCTAAAAAATAAATAATGACCTCAAAATAGAAAATAGCCAAAAGTGACTTCTAAATCATCAATTCTATTTTGGTTTAAAAATTTGAATGATCTAAGGACTCTAGAGAAAGTGTTCCATCTTTTTTCCATGTTTGTGAAGAAACCCTATAATTTCATCAAATGCTGGCTTTTGGGCATATTCCTCTTTATCCAACGAAGTTCCCACTTCTTAAAAACAATGATTGGAAATCAACTCATCAACTCATCCATATTATTGATGTTGAAATTTGAGCCTCCCAACTATCATAAGCAACAACTGAAAATTATCTTTCACTACCTCTAAGTTTTCTTTAGTCAATGTGAATGTGAGGATTGCAAAAAGATAAAACATCCTACTTTTCCTTTTGCAACTTATCCATGTTTTCTTTGACAACTTGCTATCCACCTAGGAATATGATAACTTTCCAAATTAGTTATGTTCAATTTCATTATTCCTCCACTCTCCAAAACTCTATTAGCTCAAGGTTTGTCAAAACGTTGTGATATAAAGTAATGGTAGAAGTCAAAGATCACTTGAACTTGATGGTTGGTTGAATGGTGACATGAATTGTGAAGCAACATAAACAAATATTTTGTAGTCTTCGAAGTGTCTTCATATAAATTTCTGATCAAATTGTTGATTGATTTTTCCATGTGTCACCGATTCATCCAATTGTTGGTTTAAGGTCCTTCACCATGTCATGGTGGAAAACATGCTTTATCAATGAATGATATAAGCTCTCAATTCCTTGATTTTTTCCTTAATTTTGCTTTCCCCTCACCATCTTTCTCTAACATCTCCTTAGAATTTTAAGTGGCAAAATGTAGCAAATGGATGTTTCCTTGCCTACATAGAGATCTTAGACTTAGGCTCTAAAAATTGGAAATTGACAACTTGTACTCTTGCATACTTCTTTGAGGGTTGGTAGTGTTGAGTATATGTTGTCATTTGATGTGAAAGGAGCTCATTGATTTCAAAGGAGTGATGTCAACAGATCGGTGAGAATTAAATGTAATTAGTTTATGTCATGTCATGTCTAAGCATTTGAAATCAAGAAGTACTGTGATCAATTGCAACATGTTAATGTTATCATTAATGAGAATAAGGCTACTTGTAGCATGCTTGAAATATCATCTTGTATCTAATACAGTTATTGGAAGCAGTCTAGAAGTGTTTACGGTAGTATTATGTGGTTTTCTACTCATGCATTGTATTATACTATCATAGTGTTTTGCTCCATATTCTACTGCTGTTGAATGCTATGGCTTGCGGTTTGGACCTAAAGTAAAGTTACTCAGGATGTACCAGATTCTAGAATTTCAAAGGTTGAGCTTCAACATACATTGCCTATGTT
The DNA here is from genome assembly GCA_007258455.2 of Sequoia sempervirens. Lineage (NCBI taxonomy): Eukaryota > Viridiplantae > Streptophyta > Pinopsida > Cupressales > Cupressaceae > Sequoia > Sequoia sempervirens. The sequence goes on along the minus strand of VDFB02270651.1, from coordinate 169,048,026 downwards.
GGCTGGTTGACTGAGAATAATGTTTGAGTGATTGCGTGCACTAGCTGGAGCAAGCGTATGAAGATAAAATAGGACCAGTTTAAGGTCACTGAAGGAAGCATGTATAACATCATCTAACATTGGTGGTAACACAATTGATTTAGGACCGAGCCGACTACACATTTTATATCAATTTGAATTAGGGTCTACCCTTAGCTGACATGGCTAATTGCAGATGGTGTTAAGAGGTTCTTGGCTAACATGATATATTGTTAATATGTTGGAATGCATATATTTATGACTAGGATTCATCTAATGTAATGTGTGAAGGATGAATACTATGTAATTAAGGCTTCAATGCGAATATCAGAGTGATGTAATGTAAATTTCATTCCAATCATTGTGCGTCATTACTAGAAAATCATATGATGTGTGGGAGAGTGTCTAAAGGTTGATCAAATCAAGTGCAAGCCGTGTTATTAGTCTTGAGAGTCCACAAATCATATCGATGTAACTTATAGGATTGGTGTCTTACTTATTGAGTTGGTACTCAGATCTTTGTGTTGGGAATTGATGTCTCCAGAAGGTTGGTGCCTACTTCATGATTGTAAGTGATTCATTATTTTGTGAGGCTAGATTTGGATAGTAGCTCCAAGCAACTCTTCTCACTGTGGTTTTTCCCATTTTGGGTTTCCATGTATATCTAGTGTTCTTTGTGTGAATGTGTGCATCTATGCTTCTTAATGGATAAAGAAATCAATACTTGCTGCATTGATGTTTTTAAGGTTCATGTTTGGAGAAGTTACTAATGGTAATTAATGTTGAATTAAAGTTTTTGAATATACTGATTCACCCCCCACTCTCAATATATTGTGTGCCCTTCAATTGGTATTAGAGCAAAGTTCCTTTGAATTTTTTTAACTTGAGGTAGATTCAGGATGGCACACTCAGTGGCTTAAGAAGGATTGTCTTCAAATAAGGCACAACTCTTTGATGGATCCAATTATGCCTTTTGGAGTGTAAGGATGTAAGCATATTTTATGGCCCTAGGATTTGAGGTTTGACATTTAGTTGTGGATGGATATGAAATCTCGGATAGTCCCCCAAGATATTAGGTCGAAAAGAAGGCTTGTGAGAATAATGCCAAGGAAAGAAATGCTATTTCATGTGTTTTTTCTAACTTTGAGTTTATGAAGATTATGCATTGCAAGACCGCGAAGTATGTATGGGTTAAGTTACACAACATCTATGAAGGTGATGACAAGGTCAAACAAGCAAAGCTTCAGACCTATTGAGGTCAATCTGAAAGTGAAAAATGAAGGAAGAGGAAAACATTGCTACATTCCTGCTATGGGTTGATGAGGTTGTCAACTCAATCAGAGGTCTTGGTGAAGAGATGAAAGAAGGTATGATTGTGAAAAGGGTAATTAGATCCCTTCCCCAAAATTTGATGCAAAAGTTTTTGCTATTCAAGAAGCTAAAGATTTAAATACTCTAACTATGGATGAGCTACATGGAATTTTGATTTCCTATGAGATGAAAATTGATAATGACAAATCCATAAGAAAAGAGTTAGCATTCAAAGTGTCTAAGAAGCGAGATGATCCAGATTCAGAAGATGGATAAGATTCGAAGAAAATAAATTTTGTCAAAAAGTTATAGAGGGGTTCCATAAAGTATAAAGGTAAGTTGTCTTTCAAATGTTTCAATTGTGGTTAAGTAGGCATTTCATGGCTAAGTGTCCATACAAAGATTCTAGCAATGATGGGAATAAGTCATTTTCAAAAGGGAAAAAGTTTTAGAAAAATTAGAAGAGTTTATTTATCAATGAGGAAGGCTAATCATCTGATGATGATGACCAAAACACTTCCGGGAATGAATGAGAAAAGGTTCTACTCATGGCTATGGAAACATCTGAAGGTGATACAAAAATGAAGTCCGAAAATGATGATTATGCTAAAGTAGATCTTGTGGAAGAATTGCTTTGCACTGGCAAAGAAATTAAAAGACTAAAGAAAATAATTGCTGAAGAAGTGAAAGTTAAAGAAAAATTATCTCAAAATATTGAGAAGGTAGAGTATTCTACAACAAATTCATTAAATTTGATTCATTCAGATCTATGAGGATCAATGAGGACAATGAGCATTCAAGGTGATAGGTATTTTATGATGCTTATTGATGATTATTCTAGAATGATGAATTACTTTTCTGAAAGAGAAGTCAAAAGCTTTTGAGAAGTTTAAAGCAATTAAGGAAATGGTTGAAAATGAAATTGGAAGAACTATCAAGTGCTTGAGATCAGATAGAGGTGGAGAGTTCACTTTTCACAGGGTTTTTATGATGAATTATGTGTGATGCATGGGATCCAGAGACAATTTTCTACTCCTAGAATTCCTCAACAAAATGGAGTAGCTGAGAGGAAGAACCAAACTATATAGGAGATGGATAGAACAATGTTGATTCAAGCAAAATTTTTAGATGTGTATTAGAGAGAAGCAGTTCAGACAACAATTTACATCTTGAACAGAGCTCAAATTGGACCAAAGACTGCCAAAACACCATATGAATTGTGGAAAAGAAGACCGACTTAAATCTCAGAATATTTGGAAGCAAATGCTATATCAAGAGGGATGAAGAGAATTTGGCTAAGTTTGATTCTACATTTGATGAAGGCATTTTCCTTGGTTATTCTATGACAAGCAAGACACATAAATGTTATAACAAAAGGTTGAAAAGGATTGTGGAAAGTGTCAATATAAGTATTGATGAAACAATACAGTTTACCTAGACTCTAGATGGAGATAATGAAGATTTAATCCATAGTAGTGATGAAGACTTAGAGAATGATTGAAATAATACAGTTACAAAGGCTTCGACTAGGTATTTAAAAAAAAAACCCATTCTAAAGATCAAATCATAGGAGATAAAGATAGTGGAGTTTAGACCTAGAGAAGGATTGAGATAACAAATGAATAGGTACACTTTTCCTTACTATAAAAAAATGATCCAAGTTCTTATGCAGAGGAAAGTAAAGAAAAAGGTTGGTTAGATGCCATGGAGGAAGAATTAGCTCATATTAAGAAAAATGAAACTTGGGAGTTAGTTCTGAAACCTAAATACAAAAATATCATTGGTACAAAATGGGTCTATAGAAACAAGTTAAATGAAAATGGAAAAGTGATCCAGAACAAGGCCAAAATTGTATGCAAAGGATATGCTCAAGTTGAGGGAATTGATTTTGAGGAGACATTTGCTTTGGTAGCAAGGTTAGAAGCAATTATAATATTTTTGGCCTTATCAACATTTAAGAATTTCAAGGTATATCAGATGGATGTCAAATCTGCATTTATGAATGGAGAGTTAGAAGAGGAAGTGTACATTAAACAACGAAAAGGATTCCAATGTTCAAATAAACTAGATTTTGTGTGCAGACTAAAGAAGACTCTTTATGGATTCAAACAAGCTCCTAGAGCATGGTATTCCAGATTGGATAGATACCTGCAACAACAAGGTCTCAAGAGAGGAAGTGCAGACAACAACTTATACATAAAAATAGAAGGGGATCAATTACTGATTGTTGTGGTTTATGTTGATGGCATCATCTTTGGAGGTAGCAGTGATGCTATGTGCAAAGTATTTCGAGATGCAATGCAAAAAGAATTTGAAATGCCAATGCTTGGTGAGTTATCTTTCTTTCTTGGTTTACAAATCTCTCAATCAGACAAAGATATATTCATTTCTTAGAACAAGTACACAAAAGAGATGTTGAGAAATTTTAAAATAAAAAAATGAAAACCAGTGAGTACACCTATGGTTATTGGGTGCAAATTGAGCAAGGATGATGAATCTGCTCCAATTTTTTTTTTTGTATAGGTCAATGATTGGTAGTTTGTTGTATGTAACTGCATCCAAACCAAACATAATGCAAGTAGTAGGGATGGTAGCTAGGTTTCAAGCACCACCTAAGGAAACTCATGTCAAGGAAGTAAAAAGGATATTTAGATATCTAAAAACTATAATGGATTTTGGTCTATGGTATCCTAAGAGTGAAAACTTCACATTAACTGCATACACATATGTAAATTGGGCCAGAAGTGTAAATAACTAGAAGAGTACAAGTGGCAGAGCTTTGTTTCTTGGTGAGAGTCTTGTATCTTGGTTAAGCAAGAAGTAGGATTCAATATCTTTATCTACAATAGAAGTGGAGTACATTGTAGTAGTTTCATGTTGCATCCAGGTATTATGGATGAAGCATAATCTAAAGGAGATGAAAATAGAGTTTGATGAACCCATTTCTATTCTTTGTGACAATACCGGTGCTAAAAATATTTCCAAGAATCTAGTGATGCATTCAAGGACAAAATATATTGTAATTAAGTATCGTTTTCTTAGAGAGAAGGTTGCAAACAAAGAAGTGAAGTTGGAGTATATTGAGACTAAGGAGCAAATTGCATACATTTTCATAAAACCTCTTCCCAAGGAGACTTTTGAGTATCTCTAGTAGAAGTTGAGAGTGATTTCTTCTCCCTCCTCTTGAATCAATAGGAAGTACAAATTGAGGGGGAGTATTGGCTCCCTACTACAAGCATGCTTGGTGGTCTTGCAAAATGATTGTCAAATAGGAATGGCACAAGGGGAGAAAGAGACTCAAGATGAATTGAATCTGGAGGAATTCCAAATTCTATATCTTTCATATGAGTATTATTGTCCTTTACCATTGATGACAAAGGGGGAGAAAGGAATCCAAAATGCCATATCATTCAAATTCTCAGGAACTTTAGTCGTACCACATAGGGGGGGTTCTAGATAAGTGTTGGTGTGCTAACAACATTTTATTGTTTGTCATCAATAACAAAGGGGGGGATTTTTGAGCACATGTCGTCATTTGATGTCAAGGAGCTCATTGATGTCAAAGTAGTGATATCAATAGATCAATGAGAATTAAATGTAATTAAATCCGTCATGTCATGTCTGAGCATTTGAAATTAGTAAGTACTGTGATCAGTTGCACAATTTTAATGATCATTAGTGAGAAGAAGGATACTTGTAGCATGCTTGAAATATTATCTTGTATCTATTACAGTTGTTGGAAGTAGTCTGGAAGTGTTTGGGGGTAGTATTATGTGGTTTGCTACTCATACACTATATTATACTATCATAGTGTTTTGCTCTGCATTCTACCACCATTGAATGCTATGGCTTATAGTTTGGGCCTAAAGTAAAGTTACTCATGATGTACCAAATTTCAGAGTTTTAGAGGTTGAGCTTCAACATATAACAAGTTATAAGTAACAAAGTGTTGTTTGTGCTAGCTGGTTGACTAAGAATAATGTCTGAGTGCTCGCACCAGAGAAGGGAAGCCTTGTGCCAGCTAGAGAAAGCATATGAAGATAAAATAGGACCAATTTAAGGTTACTGAAGGAAGCACATAACATCATCTAACATTGGTGATAACACAATTGACTTAGGATTGAGCTGACTACATAAATTAAGGTCTACCCTTAGCTGATATGGCCAATTGCAGATGGTGTTAAGAGGTTCTTAGCAGATGTGAGATATTGTTAATATGTTGGAATATATATATATATATATATATATATATATATATATATATATATATATATATATATATATATATATTTTATGACTAGGTTCATCCAATGTAATGTGTGAAGGAGGAATGCTATGTAATTAATGCTTCAATACGAATATCAAAGTGATGCAATGTGAGTTGCATTCTAATCATTGTGCGCCATTATAAAAAAATCATATGCTATGTGGGAGAGTGTTTGAAGGTCAATAAAATCAAGTGCAAGTTGTGTTCTCAGTCTTGAGAGTCCACAAATCATATCTCTGTAATTCAGTAGGATTGGTATCTTACCTATTGAGTTGGTGCTCAGATCTTTGTGTTTGGGATTGATGTCTCTAGTAGGTTGGTGCCTACTTCATGATTGTAAGCGATTCATTATTTTTTGAGGATAGATTTGGACAATAGCTCCAAGTAGCTCTTCTCAATGTGGCTTTTCCCATTTTGGGTTTCTACATATATCTGGTGTTCTTTGTGTGAATGTGTGCATCTATGCTGTGTAATGGTTAATGAAATCAATACTTTTTTCAATTTATGTTTTCAAGGTTCATGTTTGGAGAAGCTACTAATGGTAATTAATGTTAAATTAAAGAGTTTTTGAATATACTAATTCACCTCCCTCTTAGTATATTATGTTCCCTTTAGTTAGTTTCAACTATTATGTGCCCTTCTTCAATCTTTTGACTTTATTAATTTTAACCTCAAGGATTAAGCTATAAATTAGTCTTAAATTAAGAGATACTACAACTAACTTTCTTCTTTTTGTTTAAGATTTCTTGTAACCAATTTGTATTCCTAGAGCTTGAGTGGGAGGTGTTCAAAAAGGAAACTTTGAAGATTCTAGAGATTCCTTTGGGCTGAATAGGTGCTAGAGGTGAAATATAAGAAGGTGATTATTGAATTGAAGAGATATCTATATGAATGAGTGTAATGGATTTTACCTTTTTTTTCTACAAATTTCAACTTATTTAATATTGGAATTTTCACCACTTCACTTAGAGCTTTCATTTTTCTCTTTTGAACTTCAACACAAGCCACTACTTCTGAATCTAAGACTACTTTGACACTTATTTTTGGTAACCTTTGACATTTTGATGATCATTTTTTTTTAGATTGCAGGAATCGGTCAGGTATCCGTCCCCCCATAAATTGCAGTGTGCTTGGTAAACTTTTTTCATGTGATTGGTGGTGCTGGCGCGACACGCCCTACGGTACCACGAAAACGGTGGGGAGACTAGACCTCGTGACCTCTTGCCTGCAACAAGATACTTTAGCCAATCAAGCTAGGCCTACTTCCTCGACATTTTGATGATCATGCAAATAACACTTCTATTTTAATTATTTTCCTTTTCAAGAATCCTCTAAATCTATTTAATACTATTGTGTTCATCAAATCCTCATAAATACAAGCCCTTAAACCAATTTATTGGTAACATCTCTTGGGTAAATGAAGTGAGGATATAAGAGATCCTCTCTTGCCTCCACATAGAGTTCTCAAAGTGAGTTCCCTTTATTGGCCTAAAGTCATCTTGCTATGCTTTTTTTTTTTTTCATACTTGTCTAGGAATTTTGCTCAAAAATCCTTTTAAGTCTAGTAGATATGCAAACTTTATATCAGGTATTTCTACCATGATGTATTTGAAGTCAAAAAAAATTGCTTTCAAGGCTTGATTTTGATTGGGAAATTGGCTCCCAGTTTGTCTTTTCTTATAATTATTATGTGACATTGATAGTTTTGTGCAATACCCCGTGAGAATGATTTGATCACTTAAGTACCTTAGAATATTGTAGGTAAAAAAATAAAATCCACACACTTGAACATGTGTGAAGGTTAGGAATCATATAAACCAATTAGTCCACTCCATAATAATCAATTTTACATGCTCTAAGATGTAAATGTGGCTTTCATTTGTCTAGATCCCTTATAATATGCATAGTGAAGACATCATCGACTCTTTTGAAATGAGTGAGCCCTTCTCTATATTCAAGTTCATGAGTGAGCCCTTCTCTATATTCAAGTTGATGATACTGTAAAAAGAATTGGTTTTGTGATTGGAATTTTTCCAAACCTATGAAAGCATTTGCATATGCTTGAACATAGATAAGATAATACATCATATCAAAAGTTTTGGTGTCAAAAATTTGTTGACTATGACTATGAATATATAGAATTATTGATTAAGTGCTTGCAATTGATATCCCTCTTCCCTTCACATATCGAGTTTACTATGTAAAAAATCCAATCCTTAAACATTCTTGCTTTTATTTGGCCTAATGCCCCGTTAAGCATGAGAATCATGAACTCTAGTTATTTTTTGAAATAAGTCTTGTATAAAATATTAGGCAATTAATTGGGCCTCTTTATCTTGTTGGGTCATTTTCATGCAAGCTCTTTTTTACTCACACATTGATATTCCACATATGCCCACACTCCTCTAGATCAATCATTTGTGTCTCCTCATATGGCTGCAATTCGATACTTATTTGAGAGTTTTAACATCCAAAATACAAATACTATGCTTTCTAAATAAAAGACCCTTAAGGTTCAAGGATCATAGTGGTGTGGACATGCTATCACCAATTCATTGGATTGAATTGTGTTAGGGAAGGAAGCAACTTGAATAGGTTTGCACTCCCATAATCTAATAATTATATTGCTACCTTTTGTGATTATTTCATCTATATTCGTATCAAATATGTCAAATTGACCAAGAAAAATGCAATGGACATGATAAAAACTATTTGAGAGGATGTTTTTAGGCTTTATAACACCTTCACATAGTTTTATGACTAGGAAATATATCTTCTTGTTGGCGATGCCTTTGTTAATGTAGATGTGTTGGAATTTGCATATGCCCCTTGTATGATTTTGCTACCTTAACATCAAAATATAATCCCTTTTTGTATGTGACAACTATATATGATGAAAATTGGAATGCTTGATGCTAATGTCTTTAAGCTATGATGGTGACTTCAAACAATTTTGAGTTATGCTTGACTATGGTGCCTCCCACAAAAATAATTATATAGGATTGCACTTTCCTCTTAATAGATAAAGCAAAGTTTGTTTAGTGATTGTAATGAATGCACATCTCATTATAAAGGCTTTACATGATTTAACACTAGCTATTTCCTCCAAATATGTTGACTATGGAAGGTGGTGATTATCATTGGATGATTTTTTCTTTAAGATATTTTTATCCTCTTTTGAATGATGACCAACTAAAACAAGTTCACATTGGCTTGTAATGGCTATACCACCTTAAAATAATTCTTGGTAATGGGTACACATAATTGGGTTAGTTTGAAGTTGGTTCAACCATTGGAAAAGTGCACTTTTGTCTTATAGGTGGCTTCTAACTCAAAACATATTTTTCTTTATTTGAATGTAGATGCAATTTCATATTACATTTGCATAACTTTCGCGTGGTTTTATATCGGTTAAGTCATTGATAAAGTGTGCTTGGTCAGCATCATTTCAACTTGAGTGTTTGGGAATTGGTTTATGGTTCATTTACCACTCCTTAGGGGCATCTTGGAATTGGTTTAAACCATCTATTTGTGTGCCTCAAATGTGAGAATTGTGACTTAAGTAATATGGTGTGGATTTGAAATGGTTTGTCCCATAAAAAAGTGTGTCAAATGTGCCATTCCATGTTCTTTCCTTAAGGACACTCCATCAACCTTTTAGCCAATACCTAAGTGTCATTTTGAATTTATTTATCAACCTTAAAAGTGTGCATGACTTTGTTAATTTTTTGACACTAACATCCAAGTGACAAGTTGAAGAGTTATTCTTTCTTCGTGTTGGTTCAATATTTTCATCC